>PVIY010010940.1:0-67039 GCA_004026745.1 Myrmecophaga tridactyla | reverse complement strand
TTTTCTCTATTATTGTTTTATTTCTTTTTCTGATGTCTCTTTATTTCTTTCTCTAAATCGATGCAAATGTTCTAAAAAATGATGAATATGCAACTATATGATAATATTAAGAATTACTGATTGTATATGTAGAATGGAATGATATATTAATGTTCTTTTGTTAAGTTTTTTAATTAATAAAAAGTTTAAAAAAAAATTGTTTATTTGAAATTCAAATTTAACTGGATGTCCTGAATTTTATCTGGCAACCCTACGCAAAAATATTTTATAGTTACAGTATCTTTCTCTCCTATTAGATTGTGAGTCCCTTTTTGGCAGGGACAGTGTAATTCATATTTGGATTGTCAGCCCCTAAAGCAATGCATGATACACAATGGAAACACAGTAGAAATGTGCTAAATGAACATAAAGGATGGATTTTAAAGAACCCTAACTTTGTTGTCTTTATGGAAACTCCATTTTGAAATTTTTGTCAAGCCCTCAATTAAATAATCATTGTCTACCTCCATAAATATTCATTAGCCTTGTAGATCCAACCCTGATATAATCATTTTGTCTATCATTCTTTAAATTTTTCATATTAAATGGTACATTATATTTATCTAGAGTGGTAATATTCCTAGAGCTTTGGCTTATACATCAGTTCAAATGTGCAAAACGTCCCAGGATAGTAAATGAGAAGCAAATGAATCTAGCTCACAAAGATAAGGTTAATGCTTTAGGTAGATGTTCTCTCTCCTTCTCTCTGTACACTCTTGATAAATAGTCGATATAGGTAGAGGGATGAGCACATAGATGGGTAGGTAGATAGGTAGAGAGATAGAGATAGACAGATAGGTAGGTAGATAGATAAATGATAAATAGATATTCATCCTTTGAATGAAAGCATGTGGTTTTGCAGGTTTATAACTTTAAATTACAATGTCTGATGCATACTGATCAGGTAAAGCATCTCAGAAATGACCCAAATAAAACTATTAAATGTGAGATATGGTATGTTTTTGGTGCTCCTGCTCTTCTGATACCTTCTCTTCTCCCACACCCAGGCTGTGGCAGTGACCTAGTTTCCAGGGCCTGTTGTACCTCCTGAGCCTCCCACTCCATCACTGTTCCTCAGGAGGACATTGACTGGTCCTCCAATTCAGTTTTCCATTGCTGTCACTCAGTCACGTAGAATTGTTGTCATCCTGCTCCCTGCACAAACCTCATTAGACAAGACTATTTCCTCAAGGTGTCTTCTTATGGCTTCTATGGTAAATGACATAATCTTAATTATAAGAATTGAATACTCAAAGACCAGGATTCATCTGCCCTTTTTACCAAAATAAATTTGATTTCAATGGTGCCTTTGTTGGGAAACTAATTCAAAAGTGACTAGTAGAATGTCTTTCTGCCTAAATAGGAGGAATTAGGGGGATTCCTTTTGATATTGTTGGATTATTCTGGCAGCTAGTGAGGTAGCCTTGATAATTGCAACATTGTGGGTAGCTATACATTCTCCAGAACAAACCAAGTAACTTCTTCTAAATAAAGTTCTCCGAAGTTTCTTTTGTGGTTCCCTATTGCTTAGCATTTCAAATACAAACTCTTCTCCTAGGAAATCAGTGTTCCCCATAATCTGACCTCACTCAATCTACTCAATTTTAATTCACACTATTTTATAACATATAATATCTGCTTCTTTCATTCTTGTCTCCATCCCCTTTGACATCAATGTTACCCTGTTAGTACTTCTCCTTCAACTACACATCTCTAGGAAACCATTTCTACCTGCTCCAGTCTATAGTTAATAAATGCTTTCTCTGAACTCACAGTGCATTTCTAGTTGATACACACACTTTTTGCTATGCTAGCAGAAATAGTTAAGAATGTTTACTTATGTAGAAACTCGTATCAACCATCAATCCCCATTATAATTCTTGTAAAAGTTGCAACACTTCTGTTTCTATTCCTAGGAAGAATAAGTCAAGGGTCACATTCTCAATATTTATATGTGTTCCTGAATATACCCTCTAATTAGAGCTGAAATCGTGGCTTTTAATTCCTGAAGCGGTATCAAACTTCCTTATTAGCTCTGCACATTTACCCAAGTGTTTAGACTGTGGACAGTAGTGAAAGTCAGTAGTAATTTGAAATGCATTCAGAACCCAACTTTGTATTCAATAATTTTTTTATAGTTTTTTAAAGCTAAAATACTATTTTTGAGGGAAGAACAAGACACAGGAGGGCACACAGATATTTACACCTAAAAATTGTTTCTAAGAATTCAAGAGAAAATTCCAGAACTTGACTTTCTGTGCCTTAGTGCAGATGCATTAAGGCTCCAAATTGGATCTCATGTAAGTAGAAAAATATACTAACCATGAAGGATATCACATAAGTGAAAATCCTTCCAAAGAACACCATTTTCAGGGGTGACTGCAATCAGGCTCAAACACAGTTACTTTACTATCATTTCACTTGGGTTTCAAATTAATTCAATAAACATTCATGGAACATCTACTGATTTTTTGCTACTGTGAAAGGAGCTTCAGGTATAATAATAAATAAGGCAAACTACCTGCCATCAAGTTGTTTACAAACTAGTTACATAGACCACCATAGAAACAAGCATATACAGCATGACATTTCCTGCTCTGAGGTAGCAGAAGGCATATATTTACTTCGTATGTCTTTTAATCAAACGATTAAATGCCTTCCCATTTAAACCCTGTGTGAGGCACTTGGGCAGTTATATACCGGAGGATTTTTGCAGGGTTCAAAGTTGTTTAAATAAATTGCTTCTTTACAAGCAAAATACAGTTTTTGTAATTTGTCAGAATTACAAAAATAATCCCATTTTTACTGGATACCATGTCTTTTAGATTATGAGAATGAATTTATTTTGTGTTTCACACCCTACAAAATTTGTTCATATCTGATCAACATAATGGTATCTACTCAATATTCTTATAATGTAGTGAAATCTCTGAAAAAGGCTAAAGAGTAATTTAGTTTTTTGCAGCATAATCAAACATTTTATTTGGATTTGCCCTACTACTAACTTTCTATCTGAAAAATAATTCCTTAATAACTACATGAGCTATGCATCTTTGTTCCCACCGACCCTTTGGAATTTAGCTAAATGGGTTGTTACTGCCTTTTCCCACTGGCAGGCATAAAGCAGATTGGAGAATCCACAGAGATAGGTCTGGAGCTGAGAGTGATGTGGCACCCTGAGTCCATCTGGGGGAAGTATAATTTTATTTAAGAGGAAAATCACATCATATTCCATATTTAGCTTTTTAGTATCTAATCATGATTGACTGTAGAATAATTTAAAGTTATTATGATTAAAGTATATAATTTAGCGAGAAAATTGTATTAAAGAACACTGAAAGTTAAGAACCGCTTTTTCCATGTCAAGAATAATATGATATGAGATTCAGGATAATTTTTCCTCTGTGTATTGGTAATGTCTGATGTTTTTTGTGTTTTCAATTTAAAACAGTAGTTAGAAAAAAGTATATGCTTTGAAAATTATTTTTGGATAAACAGCTCTTAAATTTCTGTTTTTCTCTCTGAAACATTTTTCATCCTATCAAAGACCTTAAGTCTCTTCTTAAACACTTGACTTCTTATATTCTATTTTTTTGTTTCGAAGTTTAAATTTATTCTGTGGATAAGTCCATTTATATTAAATAATATAGCAAGTTGCTATATGGTCCATTGTGGGAATACGGGCTCAAGCACAACAGAAACTATCAGCAAATGGCCACTTTATTAATTATACAGCAGAAAGGTCCCAACAGAGCAGGAGAAGAGGTCCCATTGTGACACGGACTTCCCCAGGAGACCAACTGCTCTGACCAGGATTGATGCATGGCAGCTCCACAGGCCCACTTCCCAGAAAGAAGAGACAAATCCATGCTGCCCAAGTGTGGGATATTTATACAGTCCCAAGGTAAGGGGGCCCTGCCACTGAGAGTTCCTGCCCTTATAAGCAGCTGGAGCTGATTGTTCCTGGTTTCTGGTTTAAAGTATGGTCAGACGTTTTCCTTAGACCTAACCTCTCCCACAGGGCTTCACAATGGAAGCTTATTGAAACATGTGCACACAATAGAAAAGGGGGCATGGGTGAGACCTGGGAGATGGCCTCTAGGTATGCCTCTAATTTCCCCAGCATATACATAGCCTTTATATATAAATTAATATGTATATAAATTAATGTATAAATGTAAATTAAATGTATATATATAAATTAAAGGTATCAATGACCTTCTTTAGCTCCTCTTTATCTTTTGTTTGATTAACCCATTTAAAACCAATTTTTAGTTTTTAACTCTTCATTTGGAAATGTTAGATATTTTGAAAAGCTACAGAAATAGAACAAGAATTTCCATATCCAATTCATTTACATTCCCCAAATATTAACATTTTTACCATTATCATCTTTTCTCTTCCTTTTATACACACACACATGGCATCTGAAATGTTTGTAAATATGTTGCCGGCATGCTGTTCCTTTATCCCTACATACTTCAATGTATACTTTCTAATCAAGGAATTTTTCAGGTATAGCCACATTTAATTTTCAAATCCAGGACCTTAACACTGGTCTAATGTTATTATCTATAAAAACAACTCCTTCAGATTTTTAGCATTTCTGTTTTACAGACATGACTATGACATGACTTTTGTTTCTGATATTTTTCCAAGGCTTTTTTCTCAGTTTTTTTCTTTAATCTAGTAAACTTTTATAGCTACTTATGGAATCTTTAGATTCATCTTAAGTTCGGTTTTCCCTGTAAACTTAAAAGAATAATAATGACGTAATAGAAAAGTTATTAAATAGAATTAGAAGTAGAATTTTCTAGTAGAATCCTTCACCTGGCCCCTCACTGCCCAGTCTTCTCAGTTAAGCTGTCACATTGCCTCTTGGGTACTTAGGTTCTACCCAATGGGTCCTGAGCCTCTTTGTAGTTCAGCTCTCCCTACAGACATGGGGTCTTCCTAGGCAACGATGGGTCACAAATAGACTCCCCAGAGACTGATCAGGCCCACTGATTTTTTTCTTTTTTTTTTTTTAACGTGGGCAGGCACTGGGTCTCCGGTATGGCAGGCAAGCATTCTGCCACTGAGTCACTGTTGTACTGCCCTGGCCCAATGATTTTTTTTTTTTTTTTAATTTCAGGCATAAGTTTTTAGTTTTGCTTTGTTTTTAAATTTCAACTTCCTGCCCATCATTGAAAAATCAGGATATTCATCTTTAAAACTGGATTTTTAAAAATTATTTAATTTTTAACGTTTTTTATTGTGAAATATATAGGAAAAATCAATAAATTTCAAAGTACATTTAAAAAAATAGTTATAGAACAGATTTTAAAGTTTGACATGGGTTATAGTTCCACAGTTTTAGGTTTTTCTTTCTAACTGCTCCAAAACACTGGAGACTAAAGGAAATATCAGTGTAATGACTTAGCAATCATACTCATTTGTTAAAACCCATCTTCTCTGTTATAACTCTTCCTCCTCCTTTGAACCTTCTCCCAATCTTTAGGGATATTAGGCTATGCCCATTCTAAATTTTGCTTGTTGGAAAGGGCCGTCGTTAATATTGGATGGGGGATGGAACAAGTTGATGTTCTGGAGAGGCTGGCCCTTTTTGGTTTCAGGACTTATCTGACCTAAAAAACATCTGAAGGTTATAGGTTTCTGGAGAGTATACTTCGTGCATAAATGTTTGTAGAATCTCAGATAGAGCCCTAAGTGTTCTTTAAGGTTAACAGGAATATTGTTGGTTGAGGTTTGTCAAACCATGGCGATTAGCGATATCTAGCTGAAGCTTGCACATAAGTGTAGCCTCCAGAATAGCCTCTAGACTCTATTTGAACTCTCTTAGCCACTGATACCTTATTTTATCACATTTCTTTCCCCCCTTTTGGTCAGGAAGGTGTTATTGATCCCACGGTGCCAAGGCCAGGCTCATTCCTGGGAGTCACGTCTCATGTTGTCAGGGAGACTTTCACCCCTGAATGTCATGTCCCATGTAGGAGGGAGGGTAATAATTTTCCTTGTAGAGTTGGGCTTAGAGAGAGAGAAGCCACATCTGAGCAATAAAAGAGGTTTTCTGGAAGTAACTCCTAACCTTAGCTTCTTTGCTACAGAAATAAGTTTCATAAGAGCAAGTCTCAAAATCAAGGGCTTGGACTATTAACTTGGGAGTCCCTAATATTTGAGAGTTTCATGAGTTTCCCAGGTGGAAAAGTTTAATAGTTCCATATATTTTCTCCAGTCTCTCAAGGGACTTGACCAATATTTTTAAATTGCCTAACATACCCTGGGATGTATCCAGTTATTACATTAGGTTATACAGATTTACAAGCCCTTGTTCCCATTCTGGGCTCCATCTGTTTGAGTTGTTTAAATGAGCTATCTAGACAGCTGATTTTGATTATGTGCTACAGAAAATTTAGGGTTTGGACAAAATAAACCTCTCTGCCTTTGGTCTCATCCAGTAGGTGAAGCTCTATAATACAGACAATATCATCCCTTGCCCTGTATTCTAATTTACCTTAGTCCCAACCAGATCACCTTCATCTTTATCTCTAGCTGAAGCCTGATCTCTTTTTCAGTTTCTTTAACAGTTGTTGTATGTAGCAGTGCTGACTTTCCATTTCTGAGTTTAAGGTGTCACACAGGTACCCAAAGTTCCAAGGAAATACCAGGTTAAACATATACAGCACAGCATCTCTCAGAATCTAGAAATACACTTACAACTCCAGACTAAATGTGACTTCTATCAGAGCTTACAATCTTGGCCCCAATTTTCTTATAAGTATTTTCTAAAAGAAACCAAACAATATTTATTCTTTTGTTTCTGGCTTATTTTGCACCATATAACGTCTTCAAGATTCATTCACTTCATTGCATGCCCCATGACTTTGTTCCTTTCTGTAGCTGTACAATATTACATCATATGTATACACCACAGTTCGCCTTTTTGCTTCTCAGAAAGTGTACCCTTCAGCCACATCCATCCATTGGGCATTATGGATAATGTCCAAAATAAACAATCCATATCTTACAGCATCCTAACTTTATTGTACGATCAGCAACACTCTCAATTTTAGACAATTTTCATTGCTCCAAAGAGAAAAATAACAGATAAACACACCCTCACCAAATAGCAAACCTAAACTTCCCCTTAATTCTTTCTCCATCCCCTTCTCCTCCAATTATTTACTCCTGGTATTCCTTAATACTGTTAATGTTTTACTGTTAAATATAGGCCATAACATGCAATACTAGCTTTTCCCTATATACTTCTATTATTGACTCTGTACAAGATTTATATCTTTGTAGTAGTTCATGCGCGAACTTATTTATATATGTGGTGTTAATAAGATTTAACTTCCCTACCATCTGTTTCTATTACTCTTTATTTCATACTCAATACCTGAGTAATCTTTCCAAAATGTACATCTAATTTGGAGTACACACCAGTAGATGAAACCATCATTAGTGATTATTTCCAGAGATTGAAAAGTATTATCCAGGAAAAATTAATCAGTCTCCATAGGGACAGCTTTAGTTTTCTGGGCTCATATATGTCATCAGTCTGCTGGCATATTGTTAACTGTCGGCTGTATTAAGTTAATTTTTGGTTGTATTAAGAGAAGTATGTTCTTTAGAATGTAGAATCCTCTTCTATATTTTGTTGCCCATAATAAACTGGCTATTTCATCATCTGCACATCCTGCTCCCTTCTCTGTACCCCACCACCATCTCTTATTATAGAACATAATAGAAGAGTCATATATTTCTTTTACCCCTGTATCCATGATCTAAGCCCCAAATTGAAATAAGTTCCTAGGGAATGTGCCCTCAAATCTATGTTACATTACAAAGATCCACATGGCTAAATTAAGGTCTATTGCTACTTTCATTTTCTTACCATTTGAAGGTGAAAACATCCTTCTCTCTGTTGCATCAGTCACAAACTTGAGATATAAAGTCTTTCCACAAGCTTATTTTAAACATCAATACTTGCTTGTTCCCCAAGCCTTTGAAAAATGTTCAGTATGTTATTGGAGTAGAAAACAATTGTGTAAAATAAGTTCTGCAAAATCAGAGAATCAGGACTGTGTAGAGTCTTCAAAAATGGTCTGGACTATTTTAATCACAGGCATGTCTGATAAAGGGTCATTTTGCTGTTTCTTGCCTAGTTACAGTTTAAAAACCTCACAACCACGCATAGATGATCCATTGCATTTTTCATTACATTAAAAACCATTATGTTCTCCTTTATCTTGAACCAAAAAATTCTCTCTCTGTAACTGCCATTCATTAAATTTTAGGGATCCAGAGCAAGTCTCTTCCCTTTGCTTTTAGAAAGCAGTGCTTTTATCTAATCCCAGATGATGAGGTCTTCCTTCTCCTGTTAAATACTGATTCCCCCATGCTTGATCTGAGGTAGCTAGCTTTTCTCGAGCCAATTTTCCATCACTTCTTTCAATCTCTCTCTCTCTCTCTCTCCCTATTTATTCTTCTCCCCAAGCTGTTACTCTTTTGACCCAGTGTCTCATTGTAATTATATTCCCATGTATCTATCTCTTCCTTCATAATTTTCCTTAAGAATAGACTATAGCCATTTTCTTTACTCCCTCACTTCCTAATTTCTCTTCAAACCACTGAAATTAGGTTTCTGCTTTCCCTATTCCATTAATAGTGGTCTGTCAAATGTAAATAACCTCATTCTAATTGTCAAATTCAAAGACAATTAGTAGTCCTTACCATATTTAACTCATACTGCTGACTATCCCATTCCTGAAACCCCTCTCTTCACATTCTTGACACTCTCCTTGTTAGTTTTTCTCTGCCCCCTTTTACTAATTTCTTTTTATCCTTTTTGTCCTTAAGTGTATCTTAGCCTCTATTTAGTCTCCTTAGACAATTTAGGGGCTCTTAGAACTATTAACATTAAGTTAATGGCTCATAAATTTACATGTTAACCCCATACCTTTCACCCAATGTATACATAAAATCTAATTGCTTTGTGTGACTACTTCATAAGTGTTTCAAGTTGTGTGCCCCAAACTAAAAACTCATCATTCCTCCAAATCTGGTGTTTTATGTGATCCACACAATCATAACTTGAAAAAAAACCCTGATAAATCTCTTGGCCTTTTCTTTCTCACCACCCTCATGTAATAAACAATCCTACAGTTTACTATCAAATTCTATCTTGTTTCTATTATTATTTCTTTACAAAATCCCAGGGCCTTCCATATATTCAGTGCTCAATAAATGTTTAAATATATGAACTACCGGCTACCTCTGTGATCTGCTTATCCCAAGGCTCCAGAGAGCTGGAATACATCATCCTACATCCTTGATGTTTCTCTGTCAATTTTTGCATATTAAACCCTCTGCATTCCTTCTCCTTTGACTTACTGGTTGGCTTTTTGATAAGAGATTTAGATTGCTCAGAACATATTTGCCTTGCCTTAGAACCAGCTCAGTGGTCCTTGAGTTGGCAATTCTTGAACTCAATGTGGGCTGGAAGGCCTGAATCACCCCCAGTGTATTCCCAGCATTATTATCATCATATTTTCTTCTTTTCCTTCACAATTAATCTTAATCTCTTCTGATTCCATTCAAGCAGAGGACCAGCCAGACTGGGGACTTCAAAATCTTCTCCGCCTCTCTTTGTCTGTATTTCTGTCTGTCTGTCTCTACCTTTTTACTCTGTTAGGAGACACTTCTATTATTCACCCATGTTTGAGTCTCCTTTTCTTCCAGGTACATTGGAAAACCAATGGATTGGGAGGAAAGTGACATGTCATTTCTATATGCAGACATTTAGTTATTTTAAATTTGACATTTGAGAAACATTTCTATTTCTGGACTATCCCAAATGACCCTGAAAATTTGCCATTGGCCATTCTTTCTAAGTATCTGTTTTTACTTACATTGTTTCTAGACAGCTTCTCCTGTTCCCTAAAATAGGAATAGAAGTTGAGGAGGCCCACAGCCACAGAGGATTCTTCCATTGCTGGCATTAGAAAGGATAGAACTCACATTGATCATGTATAATTGCGAAGCTGGTATAAACCAAGGTTGCAAAAAACTGATTATAGACTCTCTACTGTGCCTCTTTCTATCTGTACTAGTGATTATAGCCACACTTACATGGTGCATGTTAAGTACAAGTGTTTTCCTAAGGGCATCCTATATAATTGATTAATTAGCATAGCCAATGTATGTTGTGGTACCATTATCTCATCCCAATTGCATAGGAAAACTGAGGCAAAATTATTTTTCCAGTAATACACCTCATAATTGATAGATTGAAGGTGTACTCAGGTAGTTTGGCACCAGAGTCCATGTTCTTAACTATTAAATTATACTTCCTCTCCCTTAGGACACTTAGGAGATTCCACACCAAATAATCCCTGGCATGACTTAGATCATTTCTTTACATGGTTGGAAACTTGTGCCTACATTGCTTTCTGTATACATAGTATACGTTACAAAGTTTTCCCCATTAGAAGAACAAAAGTTAATTTTTCACATGAAATCTGTTTCAAGCTCAAGTGACTCTCCAGGGTAGCTGCCTTGAATGTGGACTGTCCAGCAATCAGGGCTGTGTTGAGCTTTTGACATTTCCTTCTCAAAATTTTTGCAATTTCAGAAAAGAGAGTGCTGGTGGTCTTGCAGTGTCAAGTTAAATGTCTGCATACAGAAATGACATGTCACTTTCCTTCCAATCCACTGGTTTTCCAATGTACCTAGAAGAAAAGGAGACTCAAATATGGGTGAATAATAGAAGTGTCTCCTAACAGAGCAAAAAGATAGAGACAGACAGACAAAGAGAGGCAGAGAGGAGAGAATATGGGACTACAATCTAAAGAGTTGCAAAGAAACCAAAAGACAATAGAACACCCTATTTTATGATTACATAATAGATTGATAATTGTTTTGTTATCTTTTCTTAGGTCCTGAATGTTAAAAATTGTTCTAAAGTATTTTAGGGAAAAATAGTAAAAACTCCTTTGTCAGAACTGAAACTGCTCACAAAATGTGAGCATCCTTCATCAATCTGTGAGATGTGATCTTGAAGGCTTCTATAGGAGGTTGAAGAGGGTGGGTAAATAAGGGTGAGGAAATTGATTATGACAGCAAAGCAAATCATTTATATTACAAAAGCAAATCACTTCTCTGATTCTTTCCTACTTTTCATCTTTGGAAAGAAAGATGCTGATTATATTTATATGGTTTAAGATCATGAAGGCGTGAACTCTTTGTCTGCTTGTATTTATAATAACACCAGTGATTCTATCATTGATTAGAAAAACAATATCACCTTTACTTGAACCACATTACCTTTATTTTACTGTAAATATAGTTTCAAAAAGAAGCATTGTTGGAAACAGATAAGCAGCCCAGGAAAAGAACAAATTCCTTCAGCTCAACTGAGGGATATCTTGTCCCTCTCTGCTGTATCCTGGAGCTAATGCTATACAGGTTACATCACAAATTTAATTGGCTTTTCAGATTTTCATATACTTGTGACAGGTTAATGTATAGTAATAGAGAGAAAAACATGAGAGTTCAATTTTTTTGCTAACTTTTAATTTACTGTGTTGAAAACTCCTTTTTCCCTCGCTTCACTGCAGCTTGGTTAGAATTTGTAAATTTTACAGGCACTTTTATTTATCAAAATTTACCCAATCAAGTCTATAACTTCAACATCATATGGATTCAAAGTTCCTCTCCTCCCTCAGAGAAGGGTGGACTGAAGAAATTTCACGATGGAGTATTCTTTTTACAGTTCCACTCCTGAATTTTCTATGAGCTCTGAATCTGGGATTGGAGTTAGAGAGGTCAGAGAAAAATGGCAAATATTTCTTTACTTATACACAATCCTCTCCTCACTTGTTCTTGCAACTTCTCTGGCTAATGTTGATCAATGTCTATACCTTTGGGTGGGTATTCAAAGTCTAACTCTTGAGGTCTGGGCAAACATATGGATTCTTTGGAGCTTCTCCCCCTACCTCTCTCCCTGTCTCCTTTATCTTGTAACCATTGTCCCACCCCGGAGACTTGTGGCCATATATCATAGTTTATAGTGGGCATTGCTCTCTATATTATTAGTGAGATGGCTGAAGCCGAATTACCTTCTGAGGCATCCATTCCATCCTTAGAGTATGTAGAATAATGAACTCACAAAGAAGCCCACATCCTAATTGCCAGAACCTGTGAATAAATTGTTACATGGCAAGGGAAATTAAGGTTGTTAATCAGCTGATCTTAAAAATGAGCAGAATCTCCTGGATTATCACAACGGTTCTTAAAAGTGGAAGAGGAAGACAGAAAAGTAGGTGAGAGTAATGTGATGTGATGTGAGAAGGACTCAACTAGACATTGCTGGATAGAAGATCTAGTAAGGGTTTCCATGAGTTTCCAAACATAATTGGTGTTCTATGTTCAGTATTTTGGGGGGAAAATTCTCATAAATTTGTGATATGCTTAAATCTGGATTGGTTGCTTTTAATTCACTGCAAACCTCTCCACCTTTTGGCAATTGAAAATAATGCTGCTATGAACATCTGTGTGCATATAACTGTTCAAGGCCCACTTCCAATTCTTTTGGGTATATACACAGAAGTGGGAATTCAGGGTGATGTGTTAATTTAATACTTAGCTTCCTGAGGAACTGCCAAACTGATTTCCTCAGCAGTTACACCATTTACATTTTCACTAACAATGAATGAGTGTTCCTATTTCTCTATATCCTCTCCAACATTTATAATTTTCCATTTTTAAAATAGTAGCCATTGTAGTTAGTGTGAAATGATATCTCATTTGTGTTATGACTTGTATTTCCCTAATGGCTCATGATGTTCAGAGTCTTTTCTTGTGCTTTTTTGATAGTTTTGGTATCTTCTTTGAAGAAATGTCTATTCAAGTTTTGCCTATCTTAAAAATTTAGACAAATATTTTTTTCCTCTTTTTTTTTTTTTTTTAACATGGACAGGCACCAGGAATTGAACCTGGGTCTCCGGCATGGTAGGAGAGAATTCTGCCACTGAGCCACCATTGCACCATCCTAGACCAATGTTTTTTTGATGTTGAGTTGTATGGTTTTAGATATATGTTCTGGATATTAATCACTTATTAGACATGTGGTTTCTAAATATTTTTTCTTATTCTGTAAGTTGTTTTTTCTTTTTTTACTTTCATGATAAAGTCCTTTGATGCACAAACGTTTTAAATTTTTATAAAGTCCCTTTTATCTAATTTTTCTTCTGTGGCTCATGCTTTTGGTGTAAAGTCTAAGAAACTGTTGCCTAAAACAAGGTCCTGAAGGTGATTCCCTATTATCATAAGAGTTTTATAGTTGGGGTTTTTATATTTACGTCTTTGCTTCATTTTGAGTTGCTTTTGTATATGGTGTGAGGTAGGGCTCAACCTTATTCTCTTGCATAAAGACATTCAGTTTTCCCAGCACCATCAGTTGAAGAGACAATTCTTGCCCAATTGAGTGGACTTGGCACTCTCATCAAAAATGTTAACCATAGATATAAGGGGTTATTTCTGAATTCCCAATTTATTCCATTGGTTTATATATCTGGCCTTCTTCCAATATCATGCTGTTTTGATTACCGTGGTTTTAAAATAAGTTATAAGATGGGGAAGTGTGAGTTCTCCAACTTTGTTCTTCTTTTTCAAGATGTTTTGCCTACTTGGGTCCTGTTATCCTGACATGCAAATTTAATAATTGGCTTTTCCATTTCTATAAAGAGGACTATTGGAATTTTGATTGGAATTGTGTTTTATCTGTAAATTGCTTGGGGTAGAATTGACCTCTTAAAAGATATTTGGCATTCAAATCTTGAACATGGAGTATTAATCCATTTATTTAATTCTTCCTTGATTTCTTTTAGCAATGTATTAGAGTTTTCTGTGTATAAGGCCTTTCCATCTTGATTAGATTTATTCTTAGATATTTGATTCTTTGTGTTGCTATTATAAATGGAATTTTGTTCTTGAATTTCTCTTCAGTTTGTTCATTACTAGGGTGTATAAACACTGCTGATTTTTGCATGTTGTTTTTGTATCCCACTTTGATGAGTTTACTTTTAGTTCTAGTAGTTTTGCATGGATTTTTCAGAATTTTTCTTATATATGGTCATGTCATCTTCAAATATAGAAAATTTCACTTCCTTTCCAATTTGGATACCTTTTCTTTTTTTGGCTAATTGCTCTGGGTAGAACTGTGAGTACAGTATTAAATAACAGTGATGATAGTTGGTGTCCTTGTTCCTGATCTTAGAGGTAAAGCTTTCAGTCTTTCAACACTGAGTATGCTAGTAATGGGTTTTTCATATACGTCTTTTATCATGTTGAGGAAGTTCCCTTCTAAACCTAGTTTTCTAAGTATTTTTGTAAAGAAAGGGTACTGCATTTGCCAAATGCCTTTTCTGTGTCGATTGAGATGACCATGTATTTTCCCTCCTTCCTTCTGTTAATATGGTATATTATGTTAATTGATTTTCTTATGTAGGAACACCCTTGCATACCTGGTATAATTCCATTTGATCATGATGTAATTCTTATAATGTGCCATTGGATTTGGTTAGCTAGTATTTTCGTGAGGAGGTTTGCATTCATAGACACGAGGGAATCTTAGTCTATTAGTCTAAAAGTATCTTTATCTGACTTTGGTATGAGGGTGATGTTGACCCCATAGAATGAATTAGGGGTGTTCTCTCTTCTTCAATTTTTTGGAAGAATGCAAACAGGATTGGTGTTAACTATTGGAATGTTTAGCAAAATTCACCTACGTAATGTCATCTGGTCAATGGCTTTTCTTTGATGGGAGGTTTTTGATTACTAATCCAATCTTTTTACTAGTTAATGTTCTATTGAGATCTTCTATGTCTTACTGAGTTATAGTTTATGTCTTTTGAGGAATTTCATTGCTTATCTAATTTGTTGGTGTACAATTGTTCACAGTACCCTTTTAAATCCCTTTTATTTCTGAGTAGGCAGTAGTAATGCCCCGTTTCATTTCTGATTTTAGTTATTTGTGTGCTCTCTCTTTTTATCTTTGTCAGTCTAGCTAAAGGTTCATCGACTTTATTGATCTTTTCAAAGAACCAACTTTTGGTTTTGTTGATTCTATTGTTATTTATTTCTCTATTTTATTAACCACCACTCTAATCTTTGTTATTTCTTTTCTTCTACTTACTTTGGATTCAGTTTTCTCTTCTTTTTCTAGATCCTCCAGTTTTGATTTAGGTATTTGATTTGAGGTTTTTCCTCATTTGACTAGATGTCCTATGTATTATTGAAAGTTGCAATGAAATCTCCTATCATTAATGGAGAACTATCTATTTCTCCTTTAAGTCTTTCAATATTTGCCTCATGAATTTTAGGGCTCTGCCATTAGGTGCATATTTATTTATAATTGCTATATCTTTTTCCTATATTAACCCCTTTATCAATATATAGTGCCCTTCTTTGTCCTTTCTAAAAGTTTTTTTACTTAAAATATCTTTTCTCTGTTATTAGTAGAACTACCCCAGCTCTCTATTGATTACTATTCACAAGGTATATATATATATTTGTCATCCTTTCACTTTCAACTTACTTGTGTCTTTGAATTTAAGATGTCTTGTAAACAGGAGATAGCTTGGTCATGCTTTTTGTCCATTCTGCCAATCTATGCTTTTTGACTGGAGAGTTTAATCCATTTAAAGTAACTATTGATACTTTCTTCTACCATTTTGCTACTTTGTCTTTGTAATTACTATATCTCTGACTCTCAATTCTTCTGTTCATACCTATTTGCAGTTTTATTTATTTTGTATTTTGTATCATTTTGAGTCTCTTCTCATTTCTTTCTGAATATATTTTTCATATATTTTGTTTGTGGTTATCATGGGGTTAAAAGTTAACATCATAAACCTGTTACAATCACAGGTTTTTTGATTTGATACAAACTTAACTTCAATTGCCTACCCATACATTGTTCCTATTCCCTTCTCCTCCCACCTTTTGTTGTACTTCTCACAAATTGTCTTTCTACATTATATACCAAAACCTTTGATTTAACATTACTTTTTTATGAATTTGTACTTTAGAACTTGTAAGCAGTAAGAAGTAGAGTTACATACTGTTCTAGTTTGCTAGCTGCTGGAATGCAATATACCAGGGATGAAATGGCTTCTTAAAAGGGGAATTTAATAAGTTGCTAGTTTACAGTTCTAAGGCTGAAAAAATGTCCCAATTAAAACAAGTCTATAGAAATGTCCAATCAAAGGCATCCAGGGAAAGATACCTTGGTTCAAGAAGGCCAATGAAACTGAAGGTCTCTCTCTCTCAAGTGAGAAGGCACATGGTGAACACAGTCAGGGATCCTCTCTCAACTGGAAGGGCACATGGTGAGCACGGCATCATCTGCTAGCTTTCTCTCCTGGCTTCCCTTGTCATGAAGCTCCCTGGGAGGTGTTTTCCTTCTTCATCTCCAAAGGTCACTGGCTAGTGGACCCTCTGCTTCTTGGTGCTGCAGCATTCTCTGCTTTCTCTGACTCTTTCCCATTCTCCAAAATGTTTCCTCTTTTATAGGACTTCAGAAACTAATCAAGACCCACCAAATGGGTGGAGACACACCTCCAGCTAATCCGTTTTGACAACCACCCTTGATCAAATCACATCTCCAGGGAGATGATCTAATTACAGTTTCAAGCATACAATACTGAATAGGGATTACAAGAAACAACTGCCTTCACAAAATGGGATTAGGATTAAAACACAGCTTTTCTAGGATACATACATCATTCCAAACCAGCACACATACCAAAAAACATAAGACAGTAGTACTGGCATTTAAAATTAACCATATGGTTACATTTACCTGAGTTCTTTACTTCTTTACACTCCTTTGATCCACTGTCCAGTGTCCTCTCCATTCAGTCTAAAGAACTCCCTTTAATATTGCTTGTAGGGCAGATCTAGTGATGATTAACTCCCTCAGCTTTTGTTTACAGGTGGTATCTTAATCTCCCCTCATTTTTGAAAGTCTTGCCAGATATAAAATATTTGGCTGACAATTTTTTTCAAAACTTAAAAAAGATTTTGTCCCACTGCTTTCTTGCCCCCATGGTTTCTAATGAGAAATCTTACTTTTATTGGAATTCCCCTGTACTTAACCCACAGTTTTTCTCTAGAAGTTTTGGACAGTTTGATTACTATGTGTCTTAGGTATGGTTCTCTTTGAGTTCATCCTGTTTGGTCATTGGATTTCTTGAGAGATTTTTTAGGGACTTTAGCAGGGAGCGTAGCTACTCTTATAACCTTAACTGAAGAATGGTCCTCAAGTTTGGTTAAAAAAAAAGAAAGTTTTCCTCATCCTGTATTTCTTTCACATGCCTGTCATCAATATTTGATAATGCCATTTTCTGAAAATATTTAAACAGGTTAGAGCTGTAATTTCTGGTACCTAATTAAATCACAGTAAAAGAAAATAAAGTAATAGTGTGCTGCACTGCCATAAATTGATCATTTTATCCAAGTTCTTTGTTAGCAAGGCAAACCTTCAATCTTTGTTTGGGGTGATGATGTCTACATTTTTAGGTGGTCAGTCAAGAAAGCAATATAAGGAAGGCTAGTTCTGGCATTGCTTGGTATTCAGTTATTTTTCTCAGAGGAATAAGGAAACAACGAATTGTAGCAGAGTGGTGCCAATTGATGGCGATTTTTTCAGGTGTAATGGCCAGGATTTTATACTGAAAGCACTATATGGGCTTTGATGCAAAGATGCCCTTTTGAATGCTGGCTCTGTCATTTGTTTGCTGCATAAATTTTGGCAGATTACTTATCTAAACCTTAATTGTCTCACTAGTAAAATTAGAATTATGTTATTTATCTTATTGGATTCTAATGAGGATTAAATGAGATAACATTTATGAACATCCTTTGTAAATTTTAAAGTGCTATGGAGATTCAAGTGGTTTAGTGCTCTCTACAGCTGAAAATTGTATTAGGTGTCATTGCAGAACTATCTAACATAGTACTGCATAGATTATGCTCAATAAATGGGAGCTCCTCTCCTTATCCAAGGAAAAAAGCGTTTCATCAGTAATAATCAATTATTAGACACCTTATAGATTCCAGTAGCAATAAAAAAAACTTTTTGGGAAAGGATACATATATGGAATATTCTAAAGTCCCTACAATCTAATTTGCTGAAGATTACCATTCTTGTAAAAAGAGTAGTAACTATGATCAAGTGAGATGCATGCCACACCTGGTTTCTCTTTCCCAAATTAAGAATAAATAAGGTAAAATTTACAGAAATCAATAGTTCATGCAATCATCATAGCAATGGTAAAGTTTAATACATCTTGAAAACCTGAGAGGGTAACCTTTGTTGAACTCCTTCTGTAAAGTGAATATGCTACTAGTGCTGAGACAGCACAATGATGAATAAAAGTAATATGAACTCTGCTTTCTTGGAACTTAGAATTTAGGAAAAGAATTAGATACTAATCAAATCCCATAGATATTAATCACATACACTGTTATATCATACAAAATGCAGTAAATGCTGAAAAGGAAGGTACCAATAGGAACTAGTCTAGCTTTTCCGGCTGGGATTATGGAAGGGTTCTATGAGGAACTGAGCTCTGAACTGAAAGCTGAAAAATGAGTAGGTTTTATTAACCTAGGTAAGTGGGAGGATGTAGATCTGAAAGAGCATAATGTTCACTGTTCCTAGCAAAGGGAATGGTTGAAAAGACCTTCAGATTGGAGAGACCATAATATGTCCTAGAAGCTGAAAAAGTTAAAGCAATTTATTCTTTTTCCTAAAATAAATCCCTTGAAAATTGCTTTTCTTCATTATCTCTTCCTTCTTTCATGTTAAACGAATATTTGGTAATTTAGTATACATAATACTGGTTTATTTCTTGTCATTCATTCTTTTTTTTTTTTTTCACATGGGCAGGAGGCATCAGAAAATGAACCTGTGTCTCCGGCTTGGCAGGGAGAACTCTGCCACTGAGCCGCCTTTTGCTCGCCCCTTGTCATTCATTCTTAATGAGGAGAGTTTTAACTCTGTGTTGATCTTCTTGGCATTCTCTTCACTGGATAGTTTGAACTTTGATTTGGTCCCAGCTTTGCTGATTCAATATATGAGTATGGTTATGTCTGATCTCCCTTCAAGGGCTTCCAGAAGTTCTTCCACTTCCTTCTTGTCAGGTTTGGAATTTATTAGAAAATTTGTGTTTCAATCAGAAGTTCCTTGAAGTTTATGGCACATGAATACTCATATTTGATAGTTTCCAGTTTTAATGTAAGCTTGGTGTGTGAAGGAAGTCACATCGAAAGTCAGGCAGTTGCAGACCCTATGCTCCCACTTCTTAGTGCAGTTTAATCGCCCTGATTTAGTTCATAATCTGATTTAATCCTCATAGCAACCAGTTAAAGACAATTTCCATCCTACCCAATAGAAAATTAAGTAAGGTACACACTTTTCCTTCCTTTCTCTCTTTCATTCTAAAAACAATATTTTTTAAAAGAGAAATTCCATAAACTGCTACTTTTTCATGAAAATGAACAATAACAATAGTAATAAACAAAATACCAACAAACAAAAAAACTTACCCTAGTGTTATTATTTTGCTTTTATCCTGTTACTATCCATTCTCAAGTATATACATGTTTTACAGAATTGCCATCATGGTGTAAGTACAATTTTTAATTCTGTTTGTCTTTTTCTTTTTAAATTCATTTTGTGTTATATCATTACACATTACAATCCAGTGTTCATCACTAATGTAATGCTTGCATGATATTTCACTGAATGACTAAATCATACTTTTATTAAACATTTCCCTAATAGCAGATTTTTAATTGCTTCCAAATTTTACTATCATAATGTTTCAGTGAAAGTCTGTATGCATAAAGTTTCCTAAAAAATATATTTTTTTCTGAGTATGAATTAATAGAAACAGGATTCTGAACTGAAGGACATGCTCATTTTTATAGATTTTTATTATGGAAAGATGCTGAAAAAGGCCTTTTCTGTGTGGGGCACAGAGAATTTGAAACTATGTACAAAGCTAGGAGAAATGCAAATTATCATGAGACTAAAGAGTGATTCGTTTTGTCCTGATTTCCTCCATATGCCCACAGGCTAAGAAGATTGCTCTTCAAGGAATGATACCAATCCACAGTAGAGGCAGGAAAGATGAAGGTTTGGAAAACCCTCTCCCTGGATGGGGTAAAGTGTAGACTGGGGGTGGTACATTGTGACTCAATGGCAGAATTCTCGCCTGCCATGTCGGAGACCCGGGTTCAATTTCTGGTGCCCACCCACTGTAAAAAAAAATAATAATAATTAAATTTTTTAAAATGTAGATCGAAACTTCAGCCTGGCTTCTATGTAGCCCCTGAGAAGGGAAATAAGGATCTACAGACATGGTTATGAAAATATATATAACTTAAGAGTTATGAAAAAATTTAAACTTCCCCTTGCTTTAAAGCATTAAACTTTATCAATTTTCCATAGCAATTTTCAGCAAAATACTCAAAATTAAAACAACATATTTATCATTGGGAGCACCAAGAAAGGAAGGAAGCAAGGTACAGTCATCCTCTTCAGAGCACTATTCATGGAGTATAGCTCAATGACTGGCTTCTTGGTGACAGGAACTGCCTGTTCCCTTAACCCTCGCATCCAGTGCCCCAATCATGTGTGTCTGGAGCTTGAAAACTCTCTTGTGCAAAGAGCCAAATAGCACCATCTATCTACATGGTGTTTTTATATGCTATTGGGGTTAAAATCCAATAACTATATATTTTTTGTGTGTTCACACTAGTGTTCTTTGTTTAATGGATTACTTGTTTATGTCTGTCTTCAGGAGAATTCTTGGCAGAATAGAAATATGTTAGGTAATAGTTAGCATTGGGAGCATAAAATAGACACAAGCACAGTATGTCTCTAATCCAGATAACAAAAGAATGTTTGCATAGGCAATGGTCAACTCAAATAAAAATATTTATCAATCCCCTGCTGTGTACCTTGGACTAAACACTGTGGGGGTGGAGAGGGGGTGTGGAGAAAGTGATTGCCAAGAAGTATGACAAATATCTGTCCTTGGCCTCAAGGAACTCTCTGGCTTTAAATGAATGAATATTGCTTGGCTTTAAATGAATGAATATTGCTTGCTTTGTTAGACATTAGCTGTAGCATATATTGTTTATACGTGCATCTTTTGCATTTTGTTTGCTGCTTATGTGGTGTGGGATTGTTGGGGTCTTTGTTGCAAACACGCACACATTAAGCAATTGACACCCCTCTTCAGCTATAATGTTTATATGCTTTTGTTCAACTCTACAGAAGTGGGTGTTGGAGATACTAAAAAAATGTGCTATCTTCTTATTATGGAGATGGACTTTTTACTAAAAATGTTGGAACTCTATTATCCTTTCTGACATGTTGATTTTTGAAGCTGCCATTCAGGATGGACAACGTACAAAGTATGATGAGGCAGGGCTATGTTGTGAGTAAACAAGAGCAAGTTTAAATGTGTGTTGAAATGATTTTAAAGCAAATTTCACTATGCTAATTGTACTTCAAAGTAATCATTCTTATGAATCAAATCTAGCCAAAGAATTAAATGTCATCCAGTTATTATATAAAACAGATATAAGCTAGAAGAAAGTATATTGCCATAGCATAGGACAATACTACATAAAAGGATGAGCATTTTTGATAATTAAATATATAAGTTTGAATATACACATAAAATATATATGATTATCTTTATCAGGTATATCTTTCATAAATATGAGAAATTTGGCAAAAATGTGAAATAATTCCTGCAGTATTCACTGAGCCCCATGACAGAAAATAGGTGCATATTTTAAATATGTTAGTCTTAATAAGATACATGGCAAACATTATGCCCTTTCTTTAAATATATAGAGGAAATGATAGTGATATTATCTAAAAACTTGATTGTTAAATTCATTGTATTTTATACAAATAATGGCGAGGAACCTTAGATGGTAAGATTCTATTTTTAAAAAGTAGCCATTATCTTGTTAAACAAAATTTAATTTGGAAATTCCCATTGAACAGTTAATATACAGTTAATATTAATTTGATATGAATTAAAAAGTTTTGTTCTGAAATTCTTGTCTAAAATATTCATTGAAAATGGGATGCCCATCTGCAAAATAACAGCCTGTTTTCTTTTCAGTTTATTTAACCTGATTTTTCAGGCAAATATAATAAACTTTTAAGCTATCTTTAGTATTATAGGTTTTACAAGGTTTTATCATGTTTTTTAAGAAATGAAATAAGTTAAATGCAATACTTGACTTGAGCAGAAATTGTGTTACACCCAATATTAATTATCCTAAAGTTAAGTTCCCAATTTAGTTTTGGATTTGATATTATTGAGGCTTTAATTACTTCGTATTAGAAATGGCATTGACAAAACTAAGCATTAGGGAAGTCAATCTATGCTGAAAGTGTATTTTGTAGAGTGTGTCAATTATAACTTATATGTTAGTTTGAAAATATTATGTACCCCAGAAAAGCCAAATTTTAATCCTGACTCAATCTTGTGGAGGCAGCTGTTTCTTTTATTTCTAATTCAATACTGTGGGACAGTAACTTTTGATTAGGTTATCTCTATGGTGATGTAGCATGCCCAATTATGGGTGTGACCTTTGGATTACATGGAGATGTGACACCACCAATTCCAGGTGGGCCTTGATTAGTTTGCTGGAATCCTTTTAAGAAGAAACATTTTGGAGAGAGCCAACAGAACTTCAGAGCTGACAGAGAGCAGAGATGCAATGTTTGGAGATGCTTGGAGCCCAGCAGACTTTGCTGTGTGCCTTCCTATGAGATGTTAAGCAAGCCCGAATCTGGAGAGAGCCAAAGGAAGCCAAGAGATGAAAGCCAGCACCAGAAAAGCAAACTGAGGAACTCCCCACAGGAATAGAGGCTGAAAGCAATGGAACCCAGGATCAAAGGGCCAGTCACATGACTTCCCAGCTGATAGAACTCTTCCAGATGCATCAGCGTCTCTTGAATTAAGGTATCCTACCCTAAATGCCTTAGTTTGGACATTGGACATTTTCATAATGTAAACTTGTAACTTATTAAATTATCCTTTTAAAAGTCATTCCACTTCTGGTTTATTACATTCTGGCATCTTGCAAACTAACACAATTTATGGTACTGATTTGCTTTGCTTATGAGAAAAACTGAAAAGCATACTAAACTGAAAAAAAATGCAATGTGGATTGAGCAATCATTACAATTTTAAGTCTTAACACCTTCTCCATCAGCCTACACAATATTGCTCAAAATAAAAACATGTCATTATCCACAATTTAGTGGCATTGTATGCCTTTAAGTACAAAATTTGTACTCATACAATGTTTTTATTACTAAAGTAGAAATATCAAACTGGTAAAATCATTAGTAGATGGAGTAAGAAGAGGAGATATTGTTTATGATTCGATGCACAAATGGGAGGAACAAAGCACAGGGGAACAAGTTCCAAAACAATAAAAATAGCTTACCATCTGTATTAGTTATCTATTATTGCATAAACAAATCACCTCAAAAGTTAGCAGCTTAAAGCAACAGTTTTCTCTTATAGAGTTTGAGGATTAGGAATCAAGGAGCACTTTTGTGAAATGGTTCTGTTTCGGGGTCTCTCAGAGATTGATGTTAAGCTGGTCAGGGCTGCTGTCTCTGAAGACTTGCCTGAGGCTGAAAGACCACTTCCAAGTTCATTCACATGGCTGTGGTGGGAGACTTCAGTTCCTCACCATGTACTTCTCGTGATATGGTTTCCTCTAGTGCAAGTGATCCAAGATGGAAGCCAAGGTCTTTTACAAAGGAACCTCAAAAGCAGCATACTGCCAGTACCATAGTCTATTAATTCTAAAAATGAGCCCTGGTGAATGTGCAAGGGTGAGAATACCAGAGCTGAGGCCAATAGGCAGCCATCTTGAGGGGCAACCACACCATCATTTATTTATTTATTTACTCGTTCATTCATTTGTTTAGTATTCATTAAACTTCTTCTTAGTACTAGTAACTGTGCTAGATACTAGAGATAGAACAATAAACAAAATGGGCATGGTCTCTATAGCTATGGAGAAAAAGAAGTATCAAACATTTGTGGGACTAAAGCAATGTTAAGGAAGCCCACATATTATCTTATATGCTAACATGGTATTTTGTATCTCATCAACATAGCCCTGGTACTTGTTTGTAGGGACTATTTCTACCATGACTGATGCAATTCCTTATACTTCCTCTTCTCTGAAGATCTTCACTTCCATTCCACCTTATTACATATTCCATGCAGACCATGGGACTTATCATCATCCAAAACCTGCTCACCTCCAAAAGCACTAGTTTAAACATCCCAACCTCTAATCACAACTGGTATTTTCAACTGTCACATTTAATTAATTGTATTAGGATTATGCTTCAGCTGTATTATGATATCTAGATCCATTATCCCTACACTTTCTTCCCATCTATCAGATTTCTCCTATCTTCCCTTTTCTCCTGTGTCTCTAAATCTCTATAGCCCAACATTTAATTTTTTTTCTTGCCAATAGCTGAAATTCACTTCCCCTTGTTTGACAAAACTCCAAACCAGAAGAAACCCAATTATCTTTTTATGCCTTTAGGTGACAGCTAGAGCCCTGTGGGAGAAAGTCAAAGCAAGGTAAACTGGTTTCACTATAAACTTTCAATCATCAAACTCAAATGTATCCTAACTCTGCCAGAAACCTTCTCTCATTTTTCAATTCAGCTTGATCTTCCACTATGTACAACAAGTCCATTACTTCTCCACTATTCTTAAATATCTGACCCAGCCTCCACTCTCACCTCTTTAACTTTCAGCAGATAACTTTCAAAGAGCTAACACCTCCAGATACACCTAGATCACATCCCACTCTCCAGATCCTTTCCTCATCAATTATCATTTAGTTCTTCTGCTTCTTCAACTTCTTCATATTAACATTTTGTTTTAACATTATTTTGTTTAACAGTAAAATTGTGTTTTCAGTTGGAACAATATTATTCCAAAGTTCAAAATAAATTAAGCAAACCCTTCTTGAACATGTCCCTTCTCACCTATTTTTCTTCCACTATATTTTCTAACCCTTTACACCTCATTCCATTTTTCCAGAAATGGATCTTACTAAAATTAATAGTGACTTCCATGTTGCTAACCCAAATTTTAGTCTTTTGGGACCTTTTATCAGCTTTTGACCCATTGACCGTTCCTTTTTTCTTGAAATGCTGTTTTCCTTTGACTAAGTAATATATATTTTCTTGGTTTTACTACTATTTGGCAACTATTAGTCCATATATTTTGGAGCTCTTTCTGCTCTACTGCCTGACTACAGTATATTGGAGTCTACTTCTCTCTTTATTCCTTCTCTGGGTGACCTCATTTCCTCCTGAAGGATGTAGGTACTGATAGCTATGGTATAAAATTCTTTCAATGGCTTAATTCAATAAAAGTTGACTTCTCACTCATATTATGGTCCAATGTGAGCATTCTTAGCCAGGAGGCCTTCTACATTTTCAATAAGAGATTCAGGCTCCTTCTATTTAATGGATATTCTCTCCTACAGTTAATAAAAGATTTTTCCTTTCAGTTGGCAGATGGGGGAAAAAAAGACCATGGGGAACACACACAGTTTCTTAATTATTTCAGTCCAGAAGTCATAAATACTGGTCAAAATATATGAAACAACGTTTTTCAGATATGGAACAACCTTGTTCCATATCTGAAATAACCTTTCAGCTATTGGACTGAACTTGAGATAAGGGCTACAAACACGGCAAACCTGGACTTTTTTTCTGGAGGCATTTTCTAGGCCACAGCAGTGGATAGGAGTACCCGAGCAGTAAATGGTGGTCTCCCTGAGTTGAAGACAGGGTCTCACTGTTGAGACAGAGATCAGAATTTTGGGAGGCTGAGGTGGCCATAATTTGGGGAGCAAAGTATTGGAGAGAGGAGAATTCTGCAGAGAAAGAACTCCAGAAATCTGCTTGGAATTTACTTGAATCTGTTGGCGAAAATCAATGAAGCTGGCAATGAAGTAACACAGAGCTACAAGCTGAAAAATTCCCAGGGCTGGAGATATTCATATTTCAATGAGCATGAACTGAGATACTTTACTGAACACTTGGACTATTCAGAGAAACTCCAAAAGGGTCACACTTTAGTAGCAAGTCTAGCCTAGTCTTAGAATAAAGGCTACTCTAGACAGCCATCTAGCAAAAAACAAGTCTCATGATTGAAAAGTACAATATACAATATAAGCATGTAACAGAGCTACCGAACCTTTCTTCAAAATTTTTCCTCTTACGGAAAAGATTACAATTTGACCAATATTTATGACTCTTGGGCTGAAATAATTAAGAAACTGTGTGTCTTCCCCATGGTCTCTTTTTCTATCTTCCAACTGAATGGAAAAATCTCTTACTTACTTGGGAGAGAAGGTCCATTAGATACCCAGAGATGAGCTGGGCAAGACTTCTTTTTTATGTTCTGCCCATTGTAAATGTATGCAGGTGTGTGTACATCTGGGCATGTGTATGTTGAGGGTGTAGGTCTAAACAATCCTGCAGTGTTTGATTGCCTCTTACTACCACATTCTCCCATAGCCCCCATTTTTGTGTTTGTGATATGTATCAATGTTATAATACAAAATTACTAAAGGAACAACATTGACTCTATTAGGTTCTTTTAAAAGTGAATTAAAGTTTAATTAAAAACAAATGAATACATAAAAACTTGTATACAATTATTCACCAACTGATAAATGAATAAAGAAATTGTGATATTTCCTTACAAGGACTATTATTTGGCAATAAAAAGAGATAAAGTACTGATAAATGCTACAATATGAATGAACCTTGAAAACACCACCATGCTAAGTGAAAGAAACCAGACACACAAGGCCACAAAATACATGATTCCATTTATATGAAATATCCAGAAAAACAGGCAAATCAATAAAGGCAGAAAATAGATTAGCAGTTACCAGGGGATGGAGTGGACTGACTGCTATTACATACAGATTTCTTTTTGGGCTGTTAGAAATGTTTTGGAATTATGTAGTGGTGATGGTTGTACAGCATAGTGAATATATTAAAACCACTGACTTGCATACTTTACAATGGTAAGTTTTATGATATTTGAATTATTTCTTAATAGAAAACTCAAAAAGTGAATTAAAGCTATAAAAAGTCTCCAATATTCATATTTGAAAAATCAGTGTATAAAAGAACATGAGAAATAATGAAAATGGTAGAAAATCTGGAAAGGCATTTAAGTTAAAATCAAACAAAATGAAAGCCCAATTAGTAAGGGCTTTTTGAAAGTAACTGCAATCCAAATCAGATCTATTGAATGCTATTTTGGTTTGCTAAAGCTGCCGGAAATCAATATATGAGAAATGGGCTGGCTTTTATAAAGGGAATTTATTAAGTTACAAGTTTACAGCTCTCAGGCCATAAAATATCCAAACTAAGGCATCCATAGAAAGATACCGTGACTCAGGAAAGGTCAATGACATTCAAGTTTCTAGGTCCGCTGGGAAGGCACAAGGCAACGTCTGCTGGCTTTGTCTCCCAGCTTCTCTTGTCAAACAGCTTCTCTGGGGGCATTTTCTTTCTGCATTTCCGAACATCTCTCACTATGTTGGCTCTGAAACTTTTTCTAAAATAGTTCCCTTTTAAAGGACTCTAGAAAGTGACCCACATTATATGAGTGGAGACATATCTCCATGAAAACCACCTAATCAAAAGGTCCCACCCAACAATATTGAATGAGGATAAAGAACCTGGCTTTTCTGGGGTACACAACAGTTTTAACCGGGCACAGGTGCTTAAAGGCATAATACACCAAGATGATTGATGTGGTCATTGTTTTCATTATTCATTGAAGAAAAATGCTCTATTGTATTCAAGTGGCAGATTTAATTGAAATGTTAACAATAATGATGCTTTGAAATGCTTATATTTATTTTTTGTTACCTGATTGCATATTTTCCCCTAATATCTACATTTTGACTCTGAGCACTTATGTTGTGCTAGTAAACCCATAATCAATGTTAAAAGACATCCCACAAAAATCATCATCATATAGTAAGTGAATTATTTTAGAAAATATATTAACAAAATATTAAAAACTAAAAAAAAAAAAAGTTGAACTCAAGAGGTAAATCCAGTGCCAGAAAAAAAAAAAAGAGTGAAAGCAAAATGAACCAATAAACAGGTGCCAATATTAATATGGTACATGGGATTTAGAGAGCACAAAACTGGAGTTTTCATTCTCATATGGGGAAGGAAGATAGGAAATGAGAACTGTCCTATCCCTAACTCACATATCTCTAAAAACAGACATATTCCTTTGTATATTTTGTATTTTGAACCAGATGAATGTATTAATTATACAAACCATGAATAAGTAAAATTAAAATAAAAGACCAATAACTAAATGATGACTAAAAATGTCCCATATATTTTGAAAATTTAAAAGCACACTATTCTAAAGAGGCAAGGATCAAAGAAATCATGGGGAAAACTAAGAAATATAATGAAATAAAAGTGAAAAATGCTAAATAGCAAATTTTCCATGATGTAATTCAAGTGGCACCTGAGAGTCATTTATAGGCATAACTACATTTATTCAAAAAAGGAGAAAGCTAAATCTGATGAGTTAAGTACACAGGTAAAAGATTACAAAAAGAAATAGCACTTCAAGCCTAAAGTACAATATTAATTTTAAAAAAATATATAGAAATAGAGAACAGAGATACAATAGCTCAACTGAACCAAAATTTGGTTCTTAGAAACAGCTAATATAGACTCCTTTGGCAAGATTGATATTAAAGAAAATACAGAAAAAGCACAAGACTTTAAAGATTAAAAAGCACAATTTTATTCTAATAATTTCAAAAACTTAGAGAAAAATCTTTATTTCTAAAAACATGTACCTTACCAAAACCAACTAAAAAATAAGTGCCAAATCTTTATTTTTAAGGCACCTGTTCTTATGAAAGAAATTGAATCTGTAGTTGTAAATCTACCTGCAAAAACCTCACAAAGCAAATACGATATTACAGATGATTTCTACCTAATACCTATGAGACGTTTATACCGATTTACACACTATTCCAGAGGGATTTTATTTTATGAGTCTAGAGTAACTCTGAAAATAAAAATCAGACAAGAGACTATGGGAAAGAAAAGTCAAAGAAGTCCCACATTTAAACAGAGTTGACAAACCTAAACAAAATATTAGCAAACTGAACCTAGAAAAAAGTGTACATATATAATTATAATAGGGAGAATTTATAATTCAATAAAAAATTAGCTTTAGAAACTCTCCTAAATTCATTCACTTCATTAATACAGAAAATGAGAAACTGTATGATAATTACATTAAATCCAAAAAAATCTTTTAATAATATTGTTATGTTCAATACACAATTTAAAAAACCCTCTTGGCAAATTGGGGCTGGAGAAATCTCATTATCTTGAGAAAGAACGTGCACCAAATCTCTGCAGAAACCATCATAGTTAAATGGAATATACTAGATGCATTTTAAAAGATCAGAAACAAGAAAAGAGTGGTTTATATACTGGATGTACTTTTTTTTTTTTTTTACATAGGCAGGCTCTGGGAATCAAACTTGGGTCTCCAGCATGGCAGGCGAGAATTCTGCCACTGAGCCACCATTGCACCTCACTGAATGTACTTTTGATAGCAATTAGACATGAAAAGTAAAAATTACTAAGGACTGAAAATAAAAAAAAGACTGATGTTTAAAGAAAGATATTTATTGCAGTATAATTGACATATAGTAAATTATGCATATTGAAAGTGTACAATTTTCTGTTTGAACATATTTACACAGTGAAACCATAATAACAATCTAGATAACTGTTTCAGTTTGCTAAAGTTCTTGGAATGTAATACACCAGAAATGGATTGGCTTTTTTTTTTTTAACATTGGGCAGTGTCATAGTCAAGTTCATGTGTCAACTTGGCCAAGTGGTGGTACCTGTTTATCTGGTTGGGCAAGTGCTGGCCTGTCTGTTGCTATAAGGACATTCCATAGGATTAAATCATGATCATGTCAGCTGCATCCACAGCTTATTCCATTTGTAATCAGCCAACAGGAGTGTCTTCTGCAATTAGTGATCCTTAATCTACTCACTGGAAGCCTTTTAAGGAGGATTCAGAAGAGATGGGCTCTCTTCCTGCTTTGGCTAGTGAGCCTCTCCTGTGAGTTCCATCCAGACCCTCCATCAGAATCGTCAGCTTCACAGCCTGCCCTACAGATTTTGGACTCTACATTCCCATGGTTACATGAGACACTCTTATAAATTTTATATTTACAAATATTTCCTGTTGCTTCTGTTTCTCTAGAGAACCCTAACTAATACAGGCAGGAGCCAAGAATTGAACCCAGGTCTCTGGCATGGCAGGTGAGAACTCTACCACTGAGCCACTGTCACACCACCCAGAGATTGGCTTTTATAAAGGGGATTTATTTAGTTACAAATATACAGTTCCTAGCTGTCTTTCATCTGGTTCCTCTGTCACATGGGAAGACACACAGTGATGTCTGTGGGCATTCTCTTATGGCTTCTAGGTTCAAAGGGCTCTCCCTGGGGCAGTTTCCTTTTGCATCTCCAAACATCTGGGTCAACGGCAGCTCTGAGGGCTGAGCCGACCTGTGCTGAGCTGCTTCTTTCTCTTCTGACTTCTCTTTTAAGGCTCCAACTAATTAAATTAAACATTACACTGCAGAAGGCGGCACTTCCGTTAGTCAACTCCAGATGTAATCAGCCATATATGACATCCACATGCTGATGATTTAAGTTCATAGCAACAGAACTACTGGGCACCATCACCTAGCCAAGTTGGTGCCAGAACCTAACTATTACAATAACAAGCATATCTGTCACTGTCATATCTTTCACTTGATTCTGTCTGCAATCCTTCCTGCCTTTCTCTGTCTCTTCTTATCCCTAAGCAATACTTTCTGTCACTATACATTAACCTAACATTTTTAGAATTTTATGTAAGTAGAATTATACATTAAGAGCTATTTTTTGGTCTGGTGTCTTTCATTCAATGTAACAATTTCATCCATGTTGTTTTTTGAATCAACAGTTCACTCCTTTTTATTGCTGAATAATATTACATTGCATGGATATAATACGATTTGGTTATGAATCCACCAGTCAGTCAATATTTGGGTTTTTCCAGCATTTGGCCATCACAAATAAAACTACTATGAACAATTGTGTGCAAATTTTTGCATGAATATATATTTTCATTTATCTTGAGTAATAGCTAGAAGTGAAATTGCTAGTTCATATGCTAGGTGTATATTTAACTTAAAATCAAAAAAACCCTGCCAAACTGTTTTCCCAAGTGGTTGTATCATTTTATACTCCTACTAGCAGTACATGAGAGTTCCAGTTCCTTCACATTTTTACAACACTTGGTTTGGTCAATCTCTTTAGGTTTAATCATTCCAACAGGTGTGTTGTAGTTTCTAATTGTGGTTTGCATCTTCAATTCCCTGTGGACTAATGTTGCGGAGCATCTTACCAGGGGTTTATTTGCCATTCATATATCTTTTTTCGTGAAGTGTCTATTTAAATCTCTTGTCCCTTTTTAATTGTTGTTATTATTATTTTTATGCTCTTTATATATTCTGGATATGAGAGGTCTTTATAATTTCTGAATAAAATTATTCTATTAGATATGCAATTGGCAAATATTTTCTCCCAATATGTGGCTTGATTTTTCAACCTCTTAACAGTTTCTTCTGAAGAGCATAAGTTCCTAATTTTTTTGAATATTAATTAAAAAATTTCTTTTAAATTGTTGTGGATTTATACATCAATTTTGCATAAAATACAGGAGCCCCATATATCACCTATTATTAACACCTTGCATTGGTATGGTACATTTGTTATTATTGATGAAAGTGCATTTTTATAACTGTATCATTAACTATAGTCCATGTTTTAAATTAGGGTTCACTGTTTATATCGTGCAGTTCCATGAAATTTTAAAAAAATTTTTATTCTAATAACATATACAACCTAAAATTTCCTCTTTTAAATTGCATTTAAGTATATGTCAGCACTGTTAATTACACTCACAATTTTGTGTTACCATCACCACCATTCATTAGCAAATTTTTTTTTAACAATTCCAAGAAATTTTACTGGAACCAACATTCAAATAGTATCTCAGAAGTGAAATTCTTTTTCAGAAAGTAATTTAACAATTTCAAATATAAAAATATTTAATAATCTTAATAACCTAGCACATGAAAAGAGGCTCAATATCTTTAGTCTCTATGGAAAGGCAAATTAAAACCACTGTGAAATACATTCTACACCCATTTGAGTGGTTAAAAATTTAAAAAGATTGAGTAGACCAAGGATTAGCAAGGTTGTGGAGGAACTGGAATGTTCCTACAATGCTGGTGGGATTATAAAATGGTGCAATCATTTTGGAAACCAGTTCACCAGTTTCTTGAAAAGCCGCCTATAACATGACTCAGCCATTTCCCTCCACATTATTTACCCAAGAGAAATGTAAGTAAATATATCCATACAAGGTCTTGTGCATGAATGTTCATAACAGCTTTATTTGCAATAGTCCTTAACTGGAAACCATTCATCGATCAGTGAATGGTTAAACAAACTTACAACCTCCATACGATGGAATACTACTTGACAATAAAAAGGGATAAATCATTAAATGCAACAGCTAATAAATGCAATGATATGGATGAATCTCAGAGTAATTATGCCAAGTAAAAAAAGCCAGACAAAAAGAGTTCATACTGGATGATTCTACTTATATAAATCCTAGAAAGTGCAAATTAATCTATAGTGTCAGCAGATCAGTAGCTACCTGGCAATAGAGAGGCAAGAAGGGAGAATTACAAAGGGACATAGGGAAACCTTTAGGGGTGAAGGATATGTTCATTATCTTGACTGTGGTAATGGTTTCATGGGTGTGTACATATGTCAAAAGTCATCAAATAGTGCAAAGTTTTTTGTATGTCAATTATGCCTCAAAAAATTTATCCTGTTAAAGGTAATAATTTACCATCCCTCACTTTAAAAAAAATACTTCTTTGCACCAAATAAACAGATAGGGATGACTTTTTTTAAATCATCTTATTTGTTTAATCATCTACAGAAAACAAAGGGGAGGGAAGAGAACTGAACTTTGGTGACTTTTATGAGTGTCAAATTTCAGAAGTTACATCAAATCAGAGTGTAATAATAGGCTTAATTGTGGTATAACTAAGGCTTCCACTACTCCTGTCCACAAACCCAATGTGAATTACCCACCAACTTAAAAAGATTTCCTATACCTTTAATTTACTAAACTAAAAAGACAAAGGAGCCATTACTTAAGATAAACGAAATGATGCAGTACTTTTGAACAGTAGAAATAGGTGGTAATTAAGGGCTTACTTCCAATTATTTTAACAGCAGTCTAGCTTGATCAGCCTGAGAAAGATGACTTTTCTGGTTCTTGTTTCTGAGTTGAGCCCAAGAGGATGAAATGTGAAAGGAACAGAAGCTACAGAGCTAAGTTAAGGGCATAATTATTTTAAACTTCACTAGGCGCTGCCCTGTATATTTAATATTTGGCTTTTAAGGGTAGTGTCTATCAGGTATTCAGATATTAAATGTAGAAATGAACAACTCTGTACTTGTGTGCCAATTTAAAAGCTTTACCAGCATTCAAAAAATTATTATATGCATATTATCAGGCTTTACAGTTATTCTAATAATAAGTCTTTTTAATTTGTTTAAAAATAGTATATAAAGGGAGAAATAGAATTGTGCAAAGGAAAATCACAGACAGAAGCAAAGCCTATTGTAGCTTGCTTGATAAGCTTACCACAGCTTGAGTAGACACCGTTCTTACCTATATCTTCAGCAAAAGCACAAGCTGGGGCGGCAGGAGAGGGCTTCTGACACTTTTATTTCCAATCCCACTGAAGCACATTCTCTTTTAAGCCAAACACGATCCAGTTAAACATTGCAACTTGATCAAATTAATACAGTTAGCATGGAATAGTCTTTCCTCTATAGAAGTACACAGAAAACCCAGAGAGTTCTAAAAGAAAGCTATTTTACAAAAAGTATGTGCAACTTAATAATTTATATTTATATTTAGAAAGATCAGAGCAAGTGTTTAAAGTGGCAGGCAGTTGAAATTCCAAGTGTTCTTTCTGAATAAAAAATGTTTATGGTAATTTAGGGAAAAATGTTATTACTAGGGAAGAAACAATAGCTGTATATTGTTCTACATACCATCAAATTATACATTCAATTGGCCTTCTAGAAAACCTGGTTTTCAGACACATATTTGTGCAAAACCTCAATTAAGCACAAATAACCATAATCCTATTTATTGGCATGTGGCACAACTTGCATTTTCAGTATGATTCTATCTTCCCTGAAACAATATTCATTGTCTCAAAGGAAACATTGAATTTTATCTTAAGTTTTGGACCACCTTCCATTTACCTCTCCAGTTGCAAAAGCTGGGACCATCTTTACAGTCATTCCATTTCCAGGACTAGCCAACAAAGTTTTGTTTTATTTTATTTTTCTCAGATTGGTCAGAATTATTACACAGAAGTGGAGACCTCTGTCAATTGCCAGGTCAATTTGCATCTGTGAGCCTCCCACACCTACCTCTCTCGGGGCTTCTGTTTCCACTCAGAAGATGTAGCCCTGGAGCATAAGTGTCTCTTGAGGATGCAAAAACTCCAAACCTTCCTCCAGAATGAGCCCAAACTGTCCCAAGATAAGTGGGGTAAAACCCTGGATGCCACAGCCACAGAAGCAGCTTGGTCTTGGAGAAGAGTTTGAACCAGGCCCTTTTAGATCTGCATGCCCTGGGTATAGGCACAGCCAACATAGATCATCATCTCTGTGGTTTCCTGGAGATCCATTTCCTAGATGAGGAGGTGGAACTGATCAAATAGATGGGTGACCACCTGACCAAACTCCTCTGGTGGGCCTGCCCACAGGCGAGGCTAGGTGAGAATCTCTTTGAAAGACTCAGTCTCAAGCACGACTAGTAGGGGGGACCCCTCTGCATTCCCTTGCACCCAAGCTTCTGTCTAAGCCCCTCCCTCCAGCCAAGAAGCATCTTTTTAACCAACCACCTTGCAGCCCCCTAACAAACTATGAGCCAAGTGTAAACAGTGGAGATATTCCTAATTTTGATGTACAATAATCTAATTCATCTGTTTTTTTCTTTAATGGATTATGCTTTTGTGTTGTATCTAAGAAATTTTTGCTTAACTGAAGTCTTAGCAGATTTTCTCCTATGTTTTTCTCCAGAAGTTTTACAGACTTGGATTTTATATAAACCTAAGATCTATTTCGAGTTGATTTTTGTACACAAAGCATAAGACGTAACAGCATTCCTTTTTTTTTGCATATGGATATTCAATTTTTCCTGCACCATTTGTTGAAAAGATTATCCTTTCTCCACTAAATTTCCTTTGCACCTTTGTTGAAAATCAATTGTCCACACACTGAAAATCAGAGCAAAAAAAAAATAAAAAATAAATAAAAATAAAAAAATCAGAGTAATTGTGGGTCTATTTCTGGATCCTGATTTCAGTTCCATTGATCTATTTGTCTATCTTTATACCAGTATCACACTATCTTGTTATTGTAGCTTTATAATAAGTCTTGAAAAAAAATAGTGTTAGTCTTCCAGTTGAATTCTTTTTTCAGTTTTTTGCATTTCCATATGCATTTTAGAATTGGCTTGTCAACTTCCATAAAAAATATTTTGGACTGGTTTGTATTGAGTCTATAGATTAATTTGGGAAGACTGATTTCATAACAATACTGAGTCTTCGAGACATAAATAGCATATAAGTTTTCATTTCTTTATGCCTTATTATCTTATAGCAATGCTTAATTGTTTTCAGTTTTTAGATCTTGCACATCTTTGCCAAACTTATCCCTAAAAATTTCATATTTTTTTGGTGTTATAGTGAATGCTATTCTTTTAATTTCAATTTCTTATTGTTTGTTGCTAATATATAGAAGTATGATTGATTTTTAAATATTGATCACATATATTGAAACCTTCCTAAATTCATGTGATTTGTAATAGCTTTTTTTGTAGATTCCATTGGATTTTTCACATGAGTGATCATGTCTATGAATAATGATAGTTTTATTTTTATTTCCAATCTTGATTCCTTTGAGTTATTAATCTTGCCTGTTGCAGTAATTAGAACCACCAGTGCAATGAGGAATAGAAGTGGTGAGAATGGATATCCTTCCATTTAGAGAAAACCTTTAGTCTTTAGCCATTAAGTATAATGTAAATTTTCTACAGATGCTCTTTATCTGAATAAGCTTCCTTTTATTCTTATTTTGCTAACAATTTTTAAATATCAGGATTGGGTTTTGCAAATGTCCTTCTGCATCTATTCAGATGATCATATGGTTTTTCTTTTTTAGTTTTTTAACATGGTGAATTAAATTGTTAGATTTTCAAATGTTAAATCAGTTTTGCATTCCTGGAATAAATGCCACTTGGTCATGTTGTATTACCATTCTTAGATATTGTTTAATTTGATTTACTAAAACTTGAGTTTTTGCATCTATGATTACAGCAGATATTGGCATTCAGTTTTCCTTTCTTGTAATACTTTCATTTTGTTTTGGTAGCAGGGTAATGCCATAGAATGAGTTGGGAAATATTCCCTCTTCATCAATTTTCTGGAAGAGTTTGTGAAGAATTTATGTATTTTTTCTTCCTTAAATGTTTGGTAAAATTCATCACTGAAGCCATCTGGGCTTGGAGATTTGTTTGTGGTAAGGTATTAAACTACATTTAATTTCCTTATTTGGTACAATGCTACTCAGATTATCTATTTCTTCTTGAGTGAACTTTGTTGGTTTGTGTCTTTTAAGGAATTTTTCCATTTAATGTAAATTGTCAAATTTTATTGTCATAAAGTTGTTCACAATAATCTCATAATAATAATAATTACTTTTTGGCATGGGCAGGCACCATCATAATTATTTTAATATGTATGGAATCTGTGTCACCTCTCTATTCCTGATTTTGGTCATTTGTGTCTCCTCTCTGTTTTCCCTTATAAATCTGGCTAGAGGTTTATCAATGTCTTAAACAGATTTTGGGCTCATTGTTGTTCTCTGTTGCTTTTCTGTTCTCAATTTCATTGAGTTCGCCTCTTCTGGGTTAATTTGCTTTTTTCCTCTAGATTCTAAAAGTGGAATCTTGGCTCAATTATTGAGGTCTTCCTTCTTTCTAATACATGAATTAATTTTATAAATTTTCCTACACTCTGTTAGGTACATCCTAACAACATTTTTGGATGTTATATTTTCATTTTTATTCAATTCAAAATATTTTCTAAAAACTCATTGTGATGAGTTTTTCTTTGTTCCTGGGTTATTTAGAAGTAGTTTTTTAAATTTCCAAATATTTGGGCAATTTTCCAGAGATCTTTGTGTCATTAACTTCTAGTTGAGACAATAAAAAGACAAGCTAATAACTGGGGAAAATTTACAACTCATATATCTTTAAAAACTGCTGCATGCATAATACGTAAAATTTCCAAACTCAATAATTAAGAAACCAAATAACTCAATTTAAAAAAATATTTGAACAGTCACTTTTCCAAAGAAGATATATGGATGACAAGTAAACATGTATGCACGAAATATTTTCATCATTAGTCATTAAAGAAAAGCAAATTTAAACTATAATATTATACTACTCCACAATTCTTTGAATTGCAAGAAATAATAACAATAACGAAATCCTTCAATTTCAAGTGCTGGCAAGAATGAAGAGCTACTGGGGCTGTTATATATTGCTTATAAGAATTCAAAATGGTACAGCTACTTTGGAAAATGGATGTCATATCATTATAAAGTTCCCAACAACCCCACTTCTACTATTTATTCCAGTGAAATTAAAACTTACTTCACATAGAAAAACTGTATGCAAGTGTTTATAATGACTTTATTTGTAATCAACAAAATCTGAAAATAACTGAAACATCTTTTAAGTAAGGAATGGATAAACAAACTATTATAGATTCATACTTTGATACATGAATCAACAATAAAAAGGAACAAATTGCTGGTACAAAGAACATGTATGAATCTCAAATGAATTGTGCTAAAGTGAAAGAAGCCAGATTCAAATGGCTACATTTTGTATGATTCCATTTATAAGATATTATAGCAAAGGTAGAACAATAGGAACAGGAAATACATCAATGGTTTTCAGGGACTGGAGTGCAGGAAGAGAATGACTACAAAGTGGCATGAGGGAATTTTTTTGGGGTGATGGAAATGTTCTATATCTTGGTTGTGATTAACATTACATGACCATAATCATTTGTTAAAACTCAGAGGACTGTACATTAAAGTGGGTGCATTTTACTATATATAAATTTTACCACAATGAAATAATAAATGCTAAAAGAAATGGACAAATGCTATGAACAGGCAATTCACAAAGGGAAGAGAGACTTTTTTGAGTTTTGTGGGCTAAAGGAGCCTGGAAAAGTGAGTTTATCTCAAGTGCTCTCAGATTTCTAATCTGCTTGTGATGGAATTTACTAGGGCTTCTAGTTTGTTTTGAACTTTAAGAATTATCCCTGGGAATAGGGTATTTAAGAGCCTGTGTTTCCCTAGTGAAGACCCTCCCCATTCTGTTCCTGCACTCATCTATGCTCACTTACGGTGTAAGGAGCCTTTATTTGTCCATCAGAACCACTGGCCATGCCCACTCTGTCTACTCCCAGTCCCTAAACCTCAAGGATAAACAGTAGACAAAAAAGATTCAATATTTAAAAAATGCTTTTAAAAACATCACTTATATTTGCAAAAGAGGAAAGCATAAAAGACTAAATAATGAGAAATATTGGACAGCAACAAGTTTGCTTCTTTCCCTTTGCTTCTATGGGGAAATGTTTTTCAAAGCTAGGGCATTTTATTCCACTCTTTTATTGAGACTGGGTTAGGTTTAAGAAAAGTAATTCTAAAACAAGTAAAAATACTAAAATAGTTCAGAATAATAAAGGTAGGTAAATATTTTAATAGATTAATAGTTTAACATCATTTTGTATGCTAGATTGCAAGAATTTTATTTGTATTGAGGCCCTGAGAAAAAACAGCACTCTGTCAGAGCACTGGAAGAGAAAGTAAATAATATCATTATAATGTAATATTAACATATTATATTTGAATTGGGTTGATCTTCTACAGTCCAAAAATGTTTAACATAATTTAAATTTTTCTTCCATATGTTTGGACATTATTGTTTCATATCATTCATTCCAGTCATTTAATCATAATACATTTATTCAAACATTTATATGGCATTTCTTTACACTCCTGTATATGGCTATAGAATAAGAATAGCAAACAAAAAAAATAAAAGAGAGCATAACTTTTATTTTAAAGGGACATATAACCTAATGGCAGAGGGTGGGATAGATGGAGAATGAAGTCAACATACACGAAACCAGTGAAGACAATTTAGAAACCAGAAAGCACTTACTCTTCAATTTAGAATACTGTTTTTCTTCTAAACTTTTTATTTTGAAATAGTTTTAGATTTACAGAAAAATTGGGATGATTATTTGGTATCCTTAACATTTTATATTAGTATGGTATATTTGTCACAACTACTGAACTAATATTGATAAATTATTAACTGAAGTCCATCATTTATTCAGATTTCCTTAGTTTTTACATAATGTCCTTTTTCTGTTCCAGGATCCAACCCAGAACATTTAGTCCTCATGTCTCCTGAGGCTCCTCATGCTGTGACAGCTTCTCAGACTTTCCTTGTTTTGGGGTGACCTTGACAGTTTAAGGAGCACTCGAGGTATTATGTAGAATGCCCTGCAATTTGGGTTTGTCTGATGTTTTTCTTATGGTTAGGCAGGAGGTCTGGGTTTGAGGAGGAAGACCACAAAGGTGAAGTTCCCTTTTCATCATCACATCACATCAAGGATACATGCTGCCAACTTGACTTATTGCTGTGAAGTTAACCCTGATCATCTGGTCGAGTTTGTCAGTTTTCTCTACTGTAAAGTTGCTTTTTCTTCTCCCTTTCTCTTTGGAAAGAAGTCACTGTGTGTGCCCTCTATTTAAGTAGAATAATATGTTCACACACTCAAATACATTAATTTTAATCTCATTTTCTTTAAAAGCACATTTAATACAACTGTTAAAAAAGATGCTAGTTTTTTCTCTGACATCAAAAAATTAATTAGTAAGGCTGACTACCTTTTTTCAATATCTAAAATGCAACCTGTTAGTTTGCAGATGGAACTTGTTATTATTTTATTCTGTCATGCATTGGCCCACGTACTAATGCATATGAGACCAGGTATATTTTTCAAAAGAGCATATTATCTAAACAATGATGATAAATATTCCCTACTTATTCCAATGAAATTCCATTGTAGATCTTTCTGTTAATTGCCCTTGGCTTTAGTGCATGATAACACATGGACTCCATGGCTGAAAGGAAAAATTCATACATTCTAAAGTTCATTTTAGTAGCAATTTTCAAAGAAAAAATATGCAGAAAAGGAAAATTTTAAAGGAAAATCATGCTAACAATTATATGAAATAGACATTACTTTTCAGAGATCAGGCATAAATATTGTAGAAATGTGTTGACCAGAAATAAATACTTTCTAAAAATGCTGGATAATAGTAGAAAAAATGTAAAATTGTTAATAAATCAGTGGTGATACGCTTTTTAATGGCAAATTATTATTATTTTTTGGTTCATAGATTTGTCAATTCTATTAAAAACACATGTTTATTTGAACTACATATTTTAATCAAGGTTCTTGTTCTGTGTTTGGGGAAAAGACAACCCCTAGTGCAATCCAGCATTTTACTACTAAAGATGACTAATCATGTCCTTCTTCCCTTGCTCCTTTTTTACTAGGCAGATGAAATGTTTTGCAAATTTAAGACATATGTACCATCTGGCTTTGGTGTACTTCATGTACTGAAAGTGCAGCAAGATGATTAAAAGGAGCCACTTTGAAGTCAGATAGACCTTCCTTTTCACAAGGTGTGTGACTATGGGGAAATTGTCTACCATGTCTGGACTTCAGTTCCCCCATCTGTAAAACAAGGATGAAACTACTCATCCACAGAGTTGTAATATGGATTAAAAATATAAATATAGAAAGCTGTTAAAAAACACTACATACATCTTTTAGACTTGAACAGAAACTGGTATTTGGCCAAGTCTTATGTATAAAAGTAATCATTAATCAAAATCAGTCATAATTAAAATAGAAAAGATTTTTTCCTAGTGTAGTGTCTGTTAGGAATTTGTGCTAGCATCACATTGTGACTATTAGATGAGCAAGTACTGTGGGACATAGAGAAGAGAAATGTTTATTTGATTTTGGAAATGAGGAAAGATAGTGGCATTTGAACTAAAAAGAAAAAATCATTTGGAAAATTTATTTATTTACCAACTATTTGGTGGCAATAGTACCACACCAGTAGAAAGGACACGTATTCCTCCATGTTAAACTATGATAGCCAGAATTAGACAAAGCTCTCTAGAGAGAGTAAAACACTCTGGGTTCAATGCACAGATTATTTTGTGATTTTTGTGCATTATATATATATATATATATATATATATTTAAACTTTTTTTATTGTTTAATGTAACATATGTGCAAAGCAAAGAAAGAAAGAAGCAATAGTTTTCAAAGCATTCTTCAACTAGTAGTTACAGGACAGATCCCAGAGTTTGTCATGGTCTACCATAACAACCTCTCAGATTTTTCCTTCTAGGTGCTCCAGAATATAGAAGGCTAGAAGGAATAAATATATTTTTTTTTTATCATCACAACCAACTTTTTTTTCTTTTTTGTGAAAAATAACATATATACAAAAAAAATGATACATTTCGAAGCACAGCACTACAATTAGTTGTAGAACAGATTTCAGAGTTTGGCATGGGTTACAATTCCACAATTTTAGGCTTTTACTTCTACCTCCTTTAAGATACTGGAGACTAAAAGAGATATCGGTTTGATGAGTCAGCAATCATATTCATTTGTTAAATCCTATCTTCTCTATATAACTCCACCATCACATTTGATCTTTCTATCCCTCTCATTAGGGGTATTTGAGCTATGGCCATTCTAACTTTTTCATATTGGAAGGGGCTGTCAATAATATAGGGTAGGGAGATAGAACTAGCTGATGTTCTGGAGAGGCTGGGGCCTCCAAGATTCAGGACTTATCTGGACCAGGAACCCATCTGGAGGTTGTAGGTTTCTAGAAAGTTACTCTAGTGCATGGAACCTTTGTAGAATCTTACATATTGCCCATTCTTTAGGATTGGCTGGAATGATTTTGGTTGGGGTTTGGCAAGTTACGATAGGTAGCAAGGTCTAACTAAAGCTTGCATAAGAGCAATCTCCAGAGTAGCCTCTCTATTTAAACTCTCTCTGCCACTGATACTTTATCAGTTACACTTCCTCCTTTTGGTCTGGATGGAATTGTTGATCCCATGGTGTCAGGGCCAGACTCATCTCAGGGAGCCATCTCCCATGCTGCCAGGGAGTCTTTCACCCCTGGATGTCAGGTCCCATGTAAGGGGTAGGGGAATGATTTCACTTGCAGTGTTGGGCTTAGAGAGAGTGAGGCCACATCTGAGCAGCAAAAGAGGTCCCCCAGAAGTAACTCTTAGGCACGCCTATAGGTAGGCTAAGCTTCTCTGCTACTTACATAAGTTTCACAAGAGTAAGCCTCAAGATCAATGGCTTAGCTTATTGATTTGGGTGTCCATAAAGTTTGACACAGTATCAGGGGATTCCCTGATGGTAAAATTTAATAATTCCATATTTTTTCTCCCATCCCTCAAGGCACTTTGCCAATACTTTTTGATTATCTGCTTAATATATTCTGGGATGTATTCAGGCACTACATTAAGCTATGCAGGATTAAAGGCTTTCTTTCTTATTCTGGGCTCCCTGTGTTTCACTTGTTCAAATGAGCTATATAAATAGGTTGAGTACGATTATGTGCTACAGAAAATTTAGGTTCCAGACAAAAGGAAACTTTCTTCCTTTGGTCTCAAAGAGTATGTGTGGTTCTAAGATATAGACAATGTCTTCCTTACCCCTGTGCACTGAACTACTTTAACCCTGACCTGATTGGCTTTGTTCTTATCTCTAAATACCAATACATATATTTTAGATAATTCCATTATTCCCAAGAGAAAGATAACCAATAAACCTACCTTCACCAAATAGGAAATCTAAACCTCTTCTTAACTCTTATCTCTCTCCCCATTATTTACCCCTGCTGTTGTGGTACTGTTGTTTTCCTATTAAACATAGCTTATAGCATGAAATAGCAGTTTTCCCCCATACTCTGGACTTGAACACTCTGTACATGAATCATACCTTTGAAGTAGTTCTTCTAAGAACTAATTTTTATTTGTATTTTGATAAATGGGACACATAGGTCTATACAACCCCTTTCAATCTTGTTCACCTTTAATGTGGTAATATTACTTATAGACTGACTAGAAAACCACCTTCACGTCTATCTATTCCCTGCATAATATTCCACCGTATGTATATACCACATTTTGTTAATCCACTAGTCTGTTGATGGGTATTTGGTTTGTTTCTATCTTTTGGTGACTGTGAATAATGTTACTATGAACATCAGTGTGCAAATCTCTGTTTGTGTCCTTGCTCTCAGGTCTTCTGGGTATATGCCAAGTAGTGCTATTGCTGGGTCATAGGACAACTTGATATTTAGTTTCTTAAAGAACCGCCAGCTGTCTTTCATAGTGGCTACCATTATATATTCTCACCAGCAGTGAATTAGCATCCCAATTTCTCCACATTCTCTCCAACATTTGTAGTTTCCTGTTTCTTTAACAGCAGCTATTCTTATAGGTGTGTGGTGGTATCTCATTGTAGTCTTGATCTGCATTTCCCTTATAGTCAATGAAAATGAACATCTCTTCATGTGCTTTGGAGCCATCTGTATTTGCTCTTCAGAAACATGCCCATTCATATCTTTAGCCCATTTTATAATTGGGTTGTTTGTTCTTTTGTTGTTGAGTTATATGATTTCTGTTATGTATACAGGATATCAAGCCTTTGCTGATATGTGATTTCCAAATAGTTTCTCACGTTGAGTTGGCTGCCTCATCACCATTTTGACAAAGTCTTTTGAGGTGCAGAAGCATTTGATTTTGAGGAGTTCCCATTTAACTATTTTTTCTTTTGTTGCTTGTGCTTTGGGTGTACAGTTTAGGAATCTACCTCCCATTACTAGGTCTTGAAGATGTTACCCTACATTTTCCTTTAGAAACTTTATGGTGCTAGTTCTTATATTTAGATGTTTGATCCATTTTGAGTTAATTTTTGTATAGGGTATAAGGTAGAGGTCTTCTTTCATTCTTTTGGCTATTGATATCCAGTTCTCCCTTTATTGAAAAGACTAACCAGTCCCAGTAAAATTTTCATTATTTGCATAAGTTTTAAAATCAGGAAGTGTTAATCCTCCCACTTTGTTCATCTTTTTGAGGATGCTTTTAGATATTCAGAGTCTCTTTCCCTTCCATATAGATTTGGTAACTGACTTTTCCAAGTCTTCAAATCGGTTGTTGGAAGTTTGGTACTGCTTGAGTCTGTAGATCAATTTGGGTAAAACTGACATCTTTACTGCATTTAACCTTCCTATCCATGAGCAGGGAATATCTTTCCACCTATTTAAATGTTCTTTGATTTCTTTTAGCAATGTTATGTAGTTTTCTGTGTACAAGTTTTTTACGTCCCTAGCTAAGCTCATTCCTAAGTACTTGATTCTTTTAGTTGCTATTTTGAATGGAGTTTTTTCCTTAACTGACTCCTCAGCTAGGTCATTGCTTGTGTATAGATGCATTAGTGATTTTTGCACATTATTTTTATAACCAGCCACCTTGCTGAATTTGTTTTTTTAGCTCAAGTAACTTTGTTGTAGATTTCTCAAGATCTTCCAAGTACAGTATCATGTCATCTGCAAAAATTGAAAATTTTACTGTTTCTTTTCCAATTTGGAGGACTTTTATTTCTTTATACTGCCTGATTGCTCTAGCTAGATCTTCTAGCACAATGATGAATAATAGTGGTGATAGTAGGCATCCTTCCCTCATTCCTGATCTTAGGGGAAAAGTTTTCAGTCTCTCTCCATTGAGTATGATGCTGGCTATTGGTTTTCATATATGACCTTTATCATATTGAGGAAGTTACCTTTGATTCCTATCTTTTGAAGTGTTTTTATCAGAAAAAGGTGTTGAATTTCATTCAATGCTTTTTCAGCATCAATTGAGGTGATCATGTGATTTTTTTTCCCTTTCGATTTGTTAATGTACTGTATTACATTAATTAATTTTCTTGTGTTGAATCATCCTTGCATTCCTGGAATAAACCCCACTTGGTCATGGTGTATAATTCTTTAAATGTGCTGTTGGATTTGATTTGGTAATACTTTGTTGAGAATTTTTGCATCTATATTCATTAGGGAGGTTGGCCTGTAGTTTTCCTTTCTTATAGCATCTTTACCTGTATTAAAATGATATTGGCTTCATAAAATGAATTAGATAGCTTTCATTTTTCCTCAATTTTTTGGAAAAGTTTCAGCAGGATTGGTGTTAGTTCTTTTTTGAATGTTTGATAAAATTCCCCTGTGAAGCCACCTGGTCCTGGGCTTTTCTATGTGGGAAGATTTTTAATGACTGAGTGAATCTCTTTACTTGTGATTGGTTTGTGGAGCTCTTCTATTTCTTCCAGAGTCAGTGTAGCATGTTTGTGTGTTTCCAGGAATTTGCCCATTTCATCTAAGCTTTCTTGTTTGTTTGTTTGTTCATAGTTTCCTCTTATGATTTCTTTTATTTTGGGGTCTGTGGTAACACACCCTTTCTCATTTCTGATTTTTTTATTTGCATCCTCCCTCTTTATTTTCTTTGTTGGTCTTGCTAGTAGTCCATCAATTTTATCAATTTTCTCAAAGAACCAATTTTTAGTTTTATTTATTCTTTCTATGGTTCTTTTGTTCTCCCATTGTTATTTCTCTTCTTCTATTTGCTTTGGGGTTAGTTTGCTATTCTTTCTCAAGTCCTCCATGTGAGTGGTTGTTTTCAATTTTTGCTCTGTCTTGTTTTTTAATATATTCATTTAGGGCAATACATTTCCCTCTCAGCGCAGCCTTTGCCACATCTCATAAGTTCTGATATGTTGTACTCTCATTTTCATTCATCTCCAGATAGCTACTGATTTCTCTACCAATTTCTTCTTTGACCCACTGGTTATTTAAGAGTGTGTTATTTAATCCTCATATGTTTGTGAATGTTCTCATTCTTTGATGGTTATTGAGATCCAGCTTCATTCCATTGTGATCAGAGAAAGTGCTTTGAATAATCCTAACGTTTTCAAATTTATAAAGACCTTTTTTGTGCCCCAGCATATGACCTATCCTGTAGAATGTTCCATGAGCACTAGAGAAAATGTATATACTGGTGTTTTGGGGTTCAATGACCTATATATGTCTGTTAGGTCCAATTCATTTATCAAGTTACTTAACTTCTCTATTTCATTGTTGATCTTCTGTCTGTCTGGTTGTCTATCTATAGAAGAGAGTGGTGTATTGAAGTCTCCTACTATTACTGTTGAAACATCTATCATTCCCTTCAGTTTTGCCAATGTTCTGCCTCATGTACTTTGGAGCTTTTTGATTGGGAGCATAAACATTTATGATTGCTATTTCTTCCTAATGAATTGCCCCTTTGATTAAGATATAGTGTCCTTCTTCATCTCTTATGATGTCTTTACATTTAAAGTCTATTTTGTCTGATATTGATATAGCTACTCCTGCTTTCTTTTGGTTACAATTTGCGTGGAAAATCTTTTTCCATCCTTTCACTTTCAATCTATTTGAATCCTTGTGTCTAAGTGAGTCTCTTGTAAGCAGCATATGGCTGGATTATATTTATTAATCCTTTCTGCTAATCTGTATCTTTTAATTGGTAAGTTTAGTCTGTTAACATTCAAAGTTATTACTGAAAAGGCATTTCTTGAATCTACCATCTTATCTCTTGCATTTTATTTGTCAGATCTATATATTCTTTTCCTTCTTTCTCTTTTTACCCTTTAAGTTACCCTTACTGGTACTCTTCAATTCTGTGCCCTCCTCCAGATCTCCTTCTCCTGTCTTTTTTTTTTTTTTTTCCAACTGGCAGAACTCCCTTTAGTATTACTTGTAGGACCAGTCTTTTGTTAACAAATTCTTTCGGAATTTGTTTTTCTGTGAAAATTTTAATCTCTCCCTCAGTTTTGACTGGGTATAGAATTCTTGGCTGGATGTCTTTCTTTTTCAGGATCTTAAATATATCACATCACTGCCTTCTTGCTTCCATGGTGCTAGTTGGTAGTCTGAACTCACTCTTATGTGATTTCTCTTGTATGTAATAGATTGTTTTTCTCTTGCTGCTTTCAGAATTTTCTGCTTCTCTTTAACACTTGACATACTGATTAGTATATGTCTTGTGGGAGGCCTATTTTGATTTATTCTATTTGGAGTTCATTGAGTTTCTTTGACTTGTAGGTTTATTTCCTTTATGAGGCTTCAGAAGTTTCCCTCTATTATATCCTCAATTAATCCTCCTAGCCCTTTACTCTTCTCTTCTCCTTTTGGGACACCAGTGATTCATATATTTTTGTGTTTTGTCTTGTCCATCATTTCCCTGATTCAAATTATTCCATCATTTTTGCCATTTGCTGTTTGAAATAAGTTGTCCTGTCATCTAGTTCACTTATTCTTTCTTCTGCCTCTTCAAATCTGTTTTGTGTCTCTAGTATGTTATTCATTTGGTCTACAGAATCTTTAATTTCTATTTATTCTTTCAAATTCCTCTTTATGCTTGATCTCCTTTATGTCATTAGCCATCCCATTTATTTTATTTAGTAGAGTTATCTGAATATCTTGATCAGTTGTTCCAATGCCTGTGTCTCCTCTGGTATTTTAATTTGCTTGTTAGGTTGGGCTATATCTGTCTGCATTGTGATATGTTCAAATGATCTTCTGTTGTTTTCACCACATGTAAATAGTTTGATTGATTTACTTTGGAAGTTAATTTCCTTCAGTAGTCTAAAGCCTTGTGTTTGCGGGATGGATATATAACAGGATGCAGGGCACGTGGTGGGGCACAGTAGTGTGGTGATGCAGTGCAGGTATAGTCACAGGTATGGGATACTACACTAGTACCTGTGTAAGTGGTCACCCAGAGGTGGGTGGAGGATGTGGCTGTGTGGGTGCACAGGTCTGGGGGCCATGGCCCTGGTATGCACTGGCCTAGGGTCCAGGGCCCTTTGTGTGCATGCGCAGAGCTAGGACAGCAGGTTGGCATTACGCCTGCATGGGCTGGGGGCAGATGTGACCCAGCTGCACAGGTCAGCACAGAGCTGGGGAGGGGTGACTAGGGCCCGTGTTCATGAGCAGGTCTAGAAGTGCCAAAAACTGATGTACCCATGGGCAGAGCTCAGGGAGGGGGTGGGGTAGAGCTGTAAGACTGTAATGGCTGGGGGGCGAGTGTAGCCTGGGTATGGCGGTAAGAGCCCGCAGCCTTTATATGCTGGCAACAGCCTGCAGAGAGCAGGAAGGGAGAGGTAGTGCTTGGGAGGGGTGCAGAAGTGGTGGGTTGGGCTGCACTTGGGGTGGGATTGTTGGAGTGGAGGTGCTTGGAGCACCAGGAGTGGGGGGTGGGTGATGGGGTTCAGGTGCATGGGGTGTGGGGTGAGTAGCGGGTCATGGGACTGCAGTGGTGAGGGTAGCACTTTCAAGTAACACAGCTTGGCTTAGTTCCTAGTCCTTGTCTCCCTGTCTGTGCACTCCTGAGTGCTCCGGGCTTCCACGTTAGGCTTTTTGCACTAGTTGGACGGTCTCTGGTTCTCTGCTTCTCAGTTTCTCAGCTATGTGGTGCAGAAGACTCTCCTAGATCACTTACACTCTGGAATTGCCGTCTCAGTCACTCTCTAGTCCCTTCTCTGTGCTTTGGAGCAGGTCTGAACTCAATCTATCGCAATCCACCATCTTCCTGGAACTCCCTGTGCATTATATTTTAAAGGGAATGCTCTTATATAATAAAGTCTGTTCCCATTTTGTGATGTGCATGTGGTCCCCATGTCCCCTTTCCATTTGGGGTTCTGGGTAATGTCAATGAGCATGTCCGTCACCTCTGTCATTAAGGATGTTTCTTCCCTAGCAGTCCTATCAGTGCTACAGATGTTGAGGGGCCTCTTTTGGATGTCAAGTGACTCTGCCTAACCTGATCTTCATATTTTCTGCCAGGTGAAAGATCCTCTGTGGGCTGTATAAAACATACATGCTGAACTGGGCAAAATAAGTTAAGCTGATTTGCCGGGGATTTGCAGCTCTTTAGATGTAAAGTTACATGACTAGTATTGCCTAAGAAATACATAATGGGAGCAAAAGTAACTTCCAATTTTTCTGTAGCTGCATTTTTTTTTAAAGTGACAATAAACGTCTTGAATTAATTTCCTTAATATATATTATTTAACATTATATGTCTAAAATATTATTTCAACATATAATCGATGTAAAAATGAAATGAAATTTTTTCATTCTTTTTTCTCTTGCTACATCTTCAAAATCTGATATGTATTTTAATATTTATACTGCATCTAAGCTGAGAGTAGCCTTATTTCAGGTGCTCAATAGCCTCTTGCGGTTGGTAGTTTCCACATTGAAGAGAGCAGATTTAGACTGTTAGCTGCAGCTGACTCTCCTAGACAGAAGACATAATGGATTAGAGACTTGGGGAATGTATGATTAATTTGATTTAAGAAAAATTGTGGTTAATCACAGAAGGGTATTTCCATTCTAGAATTCATGATTAGTAAAGACCCTTATTATAAAACAACTTTCCAAAATATATACTGGGCAAAGAATGCCTAATCTAGCATACTGCATTAAATATCTTGAAAATTCAAAATGTGGCCATTCAGAGACAAATAGCATCAAATCTCAATGTAATTTCTAGTTGAAATTAATCAGAATGGAAAATTTGCAACCTAGGTCTGAGAAGACTCAGGAAAGCAGCATCACTTTCCTGAGTCATCAGAAGACGACTCACATGGATACTTTTTTTGTTAAAAAGAAACTAATAATATTTAAAAATTTATATTGCAGAATTCCTTTGGCAGGTTTTTTGTTTCCAGTTAGATCTAGTAGCTGAATCTCATGTCAGCTGAGAACTGATTTCTTAAATCTATCTCCATGCAGACAGGGAGAAACTGCAAAGATCCCGGGTCCCTCATACCTGGGATCGTAGTTCTTTGCATCTCAATCTTCTTCTGGAAAGAGCACCCTCTCAAATTTTAGGAAGTCATTAAGAATTCATCTCCATTCAATCTTCTGTGTCTCTGCCAAGATTGTTAACATAGTGCCAAACAGTTCTTGGTTGTTTGTAGATCTGGACTGTGTTGAACTGCAGGACTTAAACAGAGTCTTATTTCCTGTTACAATTTATCTGAATTATCTGACTGCCTATCAGATTTAATTTTGATGAATTTTACTGGTTTCATTAGTGCAGGCAATGGAAAAAAATGAGTAGCACCATGTCAAGGATGTTATAATGGAATCACATTACTAATAAGAATATTTTATTTTTTCAGTAGCTGTCCAGGTTACAATTTGAAGCTTCTTGTCAGCTGGATATTGAAAAACTTTCATCACATATATTTTTTCTCTTTTGTGAAGTTAGCCAACTCTGTGATTATTTCTGTAACTGTCATAAGTATAGAGGTGCATAACATTAAATAGAACGATTTTTAGTAGTTTTATTTTGTTTCTTCATCGTTAAGGAGAAGATATATGACAACAGGGAGAGAAAAATTTGACATAGTTTGTGTGCTAGTATAAAATAGACAATTAATTGATTTTAAGATCAATGGGAAGGTTTTCATTATGAGCAGTCTCTGTGTTTTCCAGAGTTTTGAAGAGTTGTATCTATGGGCATTATATATTCAGTATATAACTCTGAAATCCTCTCCTCTGCCCTACAAAAGCCAACTATTACCCTCAAGCAGTCCTTGCCTTGTGGGTTTATCAAGCCATGTTATGCCCTTTAATGAGGAATGACCTAAAGATGAGGGACAGTTTTCCTTGTGGATTTGTTTAAAGTAAACAAAACCCAGGTTATTACAAGGTATTACCCAATCTCTGTTTAATTCCTCTAAAGTCACAACATAAATATCATTTGAATAAATGCCAAAGGCTCACAGTTAAGGATGACATATACTAAAATTGTTACTTCTGAAGACTGCAGAAAATAATGCAATATCCAAATGACTGTGGGAATATCTTATATCCTAGACTATTTTTCCAAGGACACTTACATACTTCTATTGAATAGCCCCTTTCATTTTATATGTCAATTTAATTTTGACACATAAAGAAAAAAATGAAATGAAGAAATGAAATATATCTTTCCACCATATCTGACCTTAGAGGATGGATGTTAAAAAGACCAGAATAAAAAAAAAAAAAGGAGACCATAATATATTAAAGAAGAGATTAAGGAAATGGAACTGCTAGTTTGCAATGGTATTTTTCTTGTGCTTCTTGAAGAAAGAGAAAAATTAATTGAGGGGATAAAATATACCAAGCTCTTTCAAAGCACCCAACTACAAATTGTAATAAGAATTATATTTCTCCGTTAATTTATTTATTATAAGTTCCTTTTCCCCCTTCCCTTTAAAAAATGCACAAATATATCATGGAGCAAGTTGAGCACTTTATGCCTTGTAAGGTCAATTTTATGTAGATTACTTGGAAAAAACGCTATTCGTCCTTGTGTGATTCCGTGAACTCTTCATTCAGCAAGCCAAGCATCCTGGCAAACAACGGAATATTCAGCTCACATGTGAGGAGAGAGATCTCACCAATGAGGAGGGAGGGCACAGAATGGGAAAGAGTGGCAGCTCCGCTACAAAGGAGCAAAGAATGGTGATTCATAAGGAGGGTGAGAGAGGAAAGCCTGCTTCCCTGCCTGCCACGGTATAGATTCCACGACTGGCACTTACTTGGCAGATAACACACCAGGGCTCTGACCTTGGCAGCTTTACAGAGGTAACCTTTACTGGAAGAGGAACAGTTCTTCAACAATGCGCCAATATGCTTGCCACAAAAATTTCTCTTGTTTTCCAGTGAAAAGGGGGAAAAGTACATGGAGAAACATATTTTATTTTCCCATTGCCTCCTTTCATGGCTCATGGTGGAAAATTTCCTGTGTGCTCTATGTGTTCTTCAAAGTCCTTGAGGACAGGTAAGCATCATTTAATCAACAACAATAGCTTTTATGAGTTTACTGAATTTTCCTTTTCAGCCAGGGCCGTGGAATAACTTGTTCCCCTTAGCAACCTTTTGTACTGCTAATTCTATTAGGAGGCTTCATTCCAAATGGACACGCCCTAACTATCTGATGCCTTCTGTTGTCGTGGCCTGTCTTTCACACATAGGCCACACTCTGAAAGTGGCTGTAGTAGTAGCCTTCTTGTTCCAGTTCATATGGCCATTAACTGCCATAATGTGTTATTCTCAGGACTCATGTACTGACACTTAGGGGTGCCAAACATATATGGTACTTTGTGATGGAGAATAGAAAGTCCTGGGGTAAGAGTAGGACAGAGTTCTATAATCTCGCTGTGCCAATCATTGATTCAGGAGAGATAACAAAAATTGAGAACCTGAGCTTGTTTTTGATGAATTTGGAAAGACCAAAAACAGTCCCAGTTCTGAAAAACAGTATATTTGAAGGGTTTACATGCCTGTGCATGCATAGCAGGCTGCCAGCTGAGGCTGTGGGTAAGCCCATTCAGAAATTTCAAGTCACAGTCCCTTTTGGAATAATGTGCTATTATGCCTGCCAGCTCCAAGTCAGAAAGGGCTTTTTTTCCCTTACAGCTGGCATCAGGCTTAGTGATGAATCACTTTCCTCTTTATGCTTTTTCTCTTATTTTGTTGTAGATTACTGGCCATGATCGATGGCTCCATGCAGCTGATAAAAGCAAAAAATAACTGCTCTAGAGTAAAACAACAGGGAAGAAAAAGGTAATATTCTACTTCTGCCCTAGGTCTGTGTATTAGCTAGTCAATTATGCTTGCCCAGGAGTGAAAATTTAATTTTCTTCTTTGTACCTTAGATATCACTGTCTTTATTTACAACATCTAGAGCATGTTATAAATCAAGGAAAATAGGTCCTATTAAATAAGCAGATGCTTTTAAGTGAGAATGAATACAGCTCCACTTTGGAAAGGTGTTTCAGATAATGAAACTTTATTATCCTGTATGTTTTCTTCATATATATTGTACAGCACTGCACACTTTTCTTTTTTAGCACTTATCATAACTCTATTTAATCAAATACTTGTTATCATTTGTTTATTCTCAGTCTTCCATGCTAACTTAAGTCCTGAGAGCATAGGTACATGTACATCTGCAGTAACCCCATCACCTGACACATTGTAGATGCTCAGGATTTCCAGTATTTGGTAAGGCCTCACTACATGATACAACACTTATTCGGAAAAATCAATGAAATTCATACCTTCCTATAAAAATGTGAAGGAATTGGTAAGAGTAGCAGTAGAGAAAGTGATGTAGGAGTTTAGAGGAGGAAATCAGTACTTTTTGACTGAGTGACGGTAGATCAGAGCAAGCTGTAAGAAGGATTTGGAGTAGGCCTTAAAGATAAAAGAGCAATAAAATAGCTGAGGGGCTGAAAAGTATAGAAAATATTTGGGTAGTACAATATGCTTGAAGCGGAAGGATGATCTGTGGATATTGTGGTAAATCATTCTGGAAAACAGATTAGAGTTAACTTGTTAAAGGCTTTGTGTAACAAACTGAAGGATTTCAATTTTATTCTGTGGCAAAGGGAGTCAGTAAGGCTTTTCAATCTGTAAGTACCATGATCAAAGTGAGATACTGCGAAAACTAATCTGGAAGAATGTGAAAGATCTGTTGGAGTGTGAAGAGGTAAGTAGAATTCAGTTTACATGTGATTGTGATAGTTCAAAAGATAGATAAGAAGAGTATGAAGTATGGTGGAAGTGTGAAGAGAGAGGACAGTTCAAATAGGAAAGATGATGCATTTGGGAAAAGTGAGACCCTTCTGGTAACTGGGTATTTGGGTTTGGGAGAGTGATGATATTGGGTTTTACAATGTTAGTTAATAGACCAATGATAGTCTTTCTTTTATTGCCTGGAGACTTCCCATTGCAATTTCTTCTAGGCCTCCACTCCCAGAACAGCTCTAGAGGTCACCTTGATATTTTTGCCTCACTCCCTAAAGGAGAAAATCAGCATCCCTTGGATTCCCAGATGAATCTGACCCCCTCCATGGGAGAATTTCTGTGTATGATGGGCTGAGCTACCAGAAAGGACATCAGCATCTTTGACAGTGAGTTCAGAATTATAGTGAACTTTTGATTTATTGTCAGTTCACCCCACTCTGTTGTCCAGGCACTTGGGATTATGAAAACCTGAAAGTCCCATTCAAATGGGTAAAGTCAAAGGGGAATTTAAAAAGTTGGCAATTCTTGGGTGTGAAATAAACTGAATCCGGTTACAGCTGTCTAGAGAGGCTCAAATGACAGCTTCAGGATCTGGATTCTCTCTCTCTATAGCTGAGCTCTATTTATTTTCTGCTTCTTTAACTTTCGGACAGACTCTTATAGGTAGAAAGATGGCTGCTATAAGTCTAGACAACAGCCTTCCAGTTTCCAATGCAGTGAAAAAGTGGATGTCTCTCCCAGCCTCAGTCAGGAGGTTAATATTAGACTAAAGTGAATCCTCTTCCTCCATGTATGGTAACACACTGAAACTTTGGTTTTATTCTGGATCAGAGAGAGGCAAGGAGAACCCTTAATAGGATTAAAAAAAGTGAGGAATGTCAAACTACCTCTCCCATCTCTTCTATAGATGTTCCATGATCCCCTGTCCTCATGTCTTTATCAGAGTCAAGTCTGAGCTGGTCTTAATTATTTACACTTTGGTGTGACTGAGTTTCATAGACAAGCCCAGGCTGGCTGGGACTGCTGCCAGCTTACTCCCAGGGGACTCTAATGCTGAAGGAATGTGCGAAGCTGAAATGCCAGGCTATAGATTTTCAATAGTGCTACCTCCAATTCCTTAAAATTGCATGGAATTAATAATTTATATAAGAATTCAATAGTCTTGTGAACTACCTTTGCAACTTAACCACCATATATAACTTGTTGAAGAAGTTCTATTTCTACTTTGCTAAGCGTTTTTATCAGGAATGGACCCTGGATTTTTTCACCTATTTTTTCTGAGTCTGTTGAAATGACTGGGTATTTTTTTTTTCTTTTAGTTATTGATATGAGGAATAACATTGATAGTTTTTTTTTTTTTAGAGCAAGTAGGTAAGAAATTTATTAAGTACACATGCGGAGAAAGGAGCCTGTGGGCACTCTCACAGGTAAAGAAAGATGGGAGGTGAGAGTCCACATTGATAGATTTTTGAGTGTTAAATCAATCCTGCATTCCTGAAATAAACCCCACTTAGTCATGATGTCTTATTCTACTTATAAATTGTCATAGTTGATTTTCTAGAATTTTGCTGAGGATCTTTGCATCTATGTTCATGACAGTACTCATCCATAATTTTCTTTTCTTGTAATTTTTTTCCCCCTGGTTTTTGTGTCATGGCAATCCTAGCATCATAGATGATTTGGGGAGTATTCACTCTTTTTCAATTTTCTGGAAGAGTTTTTGTACTATGGTGATATTTCTTTGTTCCATGTTAAGTAAAATTCACCAGTGAAAGCACTTGTGCCTGGAATTTTCTTTGGGGGATGGTTTTAAACTTCAAATTCAATTTCTTTAATAGATATAGGGCTATTCAGGATATTTAAGTCCACTTTGTGTGAACTTGGTTTGTGTTTCAAATTAATTGTTCATTTCATGTAAGTTGTTGAATTTATTGGCATAAACTTGTCCCAAATAGTCTCTCTTATTATCCTTTTTATACCTGTAGAGTCTGTTGTGATATCACCTATCTCATTCCTAATGTTAGTAATTTGCATTATCTCTTTTTCTCATCAGATTGGCTACAGGTTTACCAATTTTATTCATCTACTCAAAGAACCAGCTTTTGACTTCATGGATTTTCTCTATTGCTTTTCTTATTCTCAATTTTATTGATTTCCACACTGGTCTTTATTATTTCCTTCTTTCAGTTTACACAAGATTCAACTTGCTCTTCTTTTTCTAGGTTTTTGAAGTAGAAGCTGAGGTTATCAATTTCAGATAACATAGGCATTTAAGTATACATTTTCTCTTAAGTACTGCTTTAGAGATAACCCACACACTTCGATATGTCTTTCCGTTTTAATTCATTTAAAAATTTATAATTTTTCTTTTGCATTCTGTTTTGACCCATGGATTATTTAGTTTCCAAATATTTGGGGGGATTTTTAGAGATATTTCTATTATTGATTTCTAATTTACTGTCATTGTAGTCAGAGAACATACTTGTAGAACCTGAAATCTTTTAAATTTATTGAGACCTGTTTTATAGCCTAGAATATGGTCTATTTTGATATATGTACTATGTGCATGTATTAAGAATATGTATTTTGCTGCTGTTGTGTGGAATGCTGTATAAATACCAATTATGCCAACTTGGTTGATAGTGTTTTTCAAATCTTTAGCTTTACTGATTTTCTCTCTACTTATACTATTAATTATTGAGAGAAAGCTATTGAAATCTCCAACCATTATTGTGCTTTTTCAATTTCTCCTTATAGTTTTATCAGTTTATGTTTCATGTAGTTTTCAAGATCTTTTATTATGTGTATAAATGTTTAGGACTGTTATGTCCTTTAGAGGTACTGACCCCTTTCTCCTTATGAAATCACCTTTCTTATATCTGGTAGTATTCTTTGTTCTGAAATAGACTGTCTGTAGTTAACATAGCTCTTCTAGCTTTCTTTTGATTAGTGTTAACATGGTATGTCTTTCACCATCATTGTACTTGTAATCTATTTGTGTCATTATATTTGAAGTACATTTGTTACAGGCAGCACATAGCTGGGTTTTGCTTTTTAATCCTATATGACAACCTCTGCTTATTAATTGTGGTATTTAGACCATTTACATTTTTGTGATTATTAATATGATAGGTTTAAATCTATCATCTTGCTACTTGCTACTTGTCATTTATTTGCACATAGTTCTTTATTTCCTTTTCCCATTTTTCCTCCCTTCTATGGGGTTAATTGAATACTTTTCATGACTCCATTTTATTTTATCTATGGTTTATTAGCTATAAATCTTTCTTTTATTATTTTAGTGGTTGCTTTAGGCTTATTAATGTACATCTTTAACTCACCACAGTTTACCTTCAAGTGATATTATACCATTTCATGCATAATATAGGAACCCTCTAATGATACTTCTGTTTTGTCTGACTTTGAGCCAATATTATTATACATTTTACTTTTACATTTGTTACAAACCTCATAATACATTGTTTTAACTTTTGTTTAAACAGTCACTGAAATTTTAAAGAGATTTAAATAATAAGAAGAGATCTTATTTACTTATCCATGTAATTACAATTTTGGGTGCTCTTCATTCCTTTTTGTATATCCAAATTTCCCTCTGGTATCATTTCCCTTCTGTCTGAAGTTATTCGTTAACATGTCTCCTATTTCAGGTGTGCCTGTGATAAATTCTTTTGTTCATTGCATGCCTAAAAAGTCTCTATTTTTCCTTTGTTTATGAAAGATATTTTCTAGGTTGAACTTTTTTTTCCTTCAAAACAATAAAGATGTTACTCTATTATCTTCTCATTTGCATGATTTCTATTGAGAATTCTGCCACAATCCTTCTTTATTCCTTACTACATAATGTATCTTTTTTCGATCTGGCTGCCTTTAAGTTTTTCTATTTTTTATTGCTTTTGAGATATTCCATTACAGCATGTCCTGGTATATTTTCTTTACACATATTGTGCTTGAGTGTGTGTGGATGTTGTAGGTTCATAATTTTCTTTAAATTTGGAATAATTTTGGTCATTAATTATTATGAATTTTTTTGTTCCAATTCCCTCTCTCTTCTACTTCAGTGGCTCCAATTACATGCATATTAAGTCACTTAAAATTGTCCTACAGGTCACTTATGCTTTGTATACTTTTTGTTAATTTTATTTTCCTTTTGTATTTCATTTTGGATAGATTCTGTTGCTAGGTCTTCAAGTATACTAATCTTTTCTACTGCCATTAGTTCCATCCAGTGTATTTTTATCTCACAAATTTTATTTTTCATCTCTAAGAGTTTGATTTGGATCTTTTTAAAATAGCTTCTATGTCTCTACTTTTTTTGAACACAGGGAATGTAGTTTTTAAATAGCTGCTATGTTCTACTTAAGTTTTTGAACACAGGGAATTCAGTTATAACTATTTTAGCATATCGGTCTGATAATTACTATTTGTTCAAGGTTGGTTTACCAATATTGATTTATTTCCCATTTATGATACATAGTTTCCTGCTTGGCAACTTTTGACTGGATGCCAGACATTGTGAATTTTACCTTATTGGATGTTAGATGGTTGAATTTCTGTAAATGCTCTTGAGATTGGTGCTGGCATACAGTTAAGTTTCTTGGGAAATTGTTTGATCTGTGTGGGTGTTTGAGGCAGTTTGAAGCTGTGTATATCCCAGAAAAGTATATTCTTTAGGTTAATCTAATCCTGTGGGTGTGGACCCATTATAAGCAGGGCCTTTTGATGAGGTTAGTTCAGTTTAGGGTGTGACCCACCTCATTTAGGATGGGTGCTAATCCTATTACTGGAGTCCTATATAAACAGGATGAATACAGAGAGAGAGAAAGCCACTAAAGCAAGAATCTGAAAGCAATGATACCAAAAAGAGAAAGGAGAGATGAATAGATGGTGCCATGTGTTTTGCCATGTGGCAGAGGAACTGAAGAACAGTCTTTAGGAAAAAAAGCACCATTTTGATGATGCCTTGTGTTTTAATTTGTAAGCTGCCAGAATGCAATATACCAGAAATGCAAAGGCTTTTAAAAAGGGAATTAAATAAGTTGCAAGTTTACAGTTCTAAGCCTAAAAAATGTCCAAACTAAGGTATCTGAGGAAAGATACCTTAATTCAAGGAAGGCCAATGGATCTAAAACACCTCTGCCAGCTAGGAAGTCACGTGGCTGGCATCTGCTGGTCCCTGGCTCCCGGGCTCTGAAGCTTTCAGCCTCTGTTTCTATGGGGTTTCATCTCTTAGCTTCCCTTGGCTCTCTGGGTTCTGGCTTGCTTAACATTTTATGGCAATGTCTGATGGGTTTCAGGCATCTCCAAACATCTGTGTTTCTGTTCTCTGCCTGTCAGCTCTGCTCTGAAGTTTCTGTCAGCTCTCTCTCTCTGTGGGCTCCAAACTCTCCCCCAAATGTTTCCTCTTTTAAAGGATTCCAGTAAACTAATCAAGACCCACCCTGAATGGATGGAGTCGCATCTCCATCTAAACAAAAGGCTACACCCACAATTGGGTGTGTCACCTCTCTGTGGAGATAATTTAACAAAGTTTCCCTTCTACAGCATTGAATCAGGATTAAAAGAAACAGCTGCCCCATAAGATTGGATCAGTATTAAAGCATGGCTTTTCTGGGGTACATAATATTTTCAAATGGGCCTACCTTGCTTTGAACATTTTCATGGTCTCAAAACTGTAAACTTAAAAGCTAATAAATTCCCATTGTTAAAAGCCAACCCATTTTGTGGTATCTGTTTTCCATAGCCTAACAAACTAAAACAGTGTTGCTTTTAAGATTTATTTAGGAACAAGAACAGTGCTCATTTTTGGACTAATTATTCCCCATTTTAGAGGTAAAACACTTGTGTGTACTCTACCCAATAAAAATTTTCACTTTGATTGGTGGGAATAAGTACTATTCTCAGCCAAGTGTGGTCATTGGACACTGTTACTTTTGATCATTTACCTGATTCTTTCCCAAGCCTTAGATAGTTTCATCACATACATACAATGATCACTACAAAGGAAAATACTCCAGGGAAATGCCCCACAGATTTCTGGATATTAGGATATTCTCTTTGTGAGTAGCTTTCTTCTTCCCTATGGTACCTTGTCTTGAGTGTTCTGGCTGTTTTGGTCTACCCAGAAACCCAGCTCCATCTCTTCAACTCAGGGAGTCCACTGATATTTATTTAACTGGATTCCCTCTCACTGCTCTTCACCTGGAGACTCTTTCAAGGCAGTCACAGGGCTCACTCCATCTGCTTCTCATCTCTCAGGGGTCACTGTCCTTCTGTTGCCTGATGTTCAGTGTCTTCCAAACCATTAGTTTCCTATATTTTGTGGTGTTTTGATTATTTTAGGTGGGAGGATAAATCTAGTCTCTGTTACTCCATCTTGGGTAGAAGCAAGAATCTATAATTTCTTGTAAAGGGAAAATATACTTTTAATTTGAAACAACTGACAGTGAAACAAATTTTGAAATACAAACTGTTTGTAAGGCAGATATTGGACGTATGATAAGCTCTCTCATTCAGATTTTTTCAAATGAAAAAACATAAAGATAATTTTCACTCTTGGCACAATAAGAATCATTGTTCATAATGAGACCATTAGATATTTAAAATAAACTGATACATTTTCTGAGGCATCAAAAAAACGTTAGCTCATTTTTGGTAGAGTTTAGTGTTCCAAATCATATTGCAGCGTAATATCCAACTATCGTATTATGGATATGGTAATTCCTCTTTATAAGAACATCTGCATAACTTTCCTGAATTCAGGATATAGGCCAAGACTGACTATCTTGAAGCTCTTAGTAACTTTACATTCTTTTCTAACAAGTTGTTTTCTCTTCAATCTAGATTTCTCTTCAGTGGTTTCTTGATAGTTAAAGCAAAAGATCATGGTATTATTTTTGGCAGATTTTCAGTTTCTTGCCCTGTTTCTTTCTTAAAAATACTTTTGCTATAGTATATTTTTAATGTTCAATTTCCTCCTAAATTTTTATAAAATTGATTTTAAGTTTCTATGCTAATATCAGTATACAGAGACATGTATTTTGTTTTGAAAATGTGTTCTTTCTTTTCCTTTATTAGAGTTGTGGGTCTATAGACCAATCATGCATAAAATATAGGACTCCCATACACCACCTCACCACCAACACCTTGCGTTCATGGAACATCTGCCACAATTGATGACAGCACATTTTTATAATTGCGCTATTAATTAAAGTCCATTGTTTAACCTAGCATGCACTTTTTGTGAAGTGCAGTCCCATGGAACTTTTTCGTTCCATTACCAGAGATACAATACAGCACTTCCCCCTTTAATCTCATTCAGAAATACATTTCAGTGCTGTTTATTGTATTCACAATGTTGTACTATCATCACCACCATCTACCACCAATACATCCCAAAATTCCGAATAGAAACTGTGTACATTTTAAGCCTTAATGTCACATTCCCTATTCCCATCCCCAGGGAACCTATATTCTAGATTCTGACTCTACAAATTTACTTAATCTAATTGTTTCAAATCAGTAAGTTCACACAAAAATTGCCCTCTTGTGTCTGGCTTATTTCACTCAACATGATGTATTCAAGTTTCACCCATGTTGTCACATTTGTCAAACTTCATTCCTTTTTATAGCTGAAAAATATTCCTTTGTATGTAATCACTACCGTTTTATTATCCATTCATCATTTGATGAATTCTTTGGTTGCTTACATCTTTTGCCAATTGTGAATAATGCCACTATGAACATCACTATGCAAATATGTTGGTGTCCCTGCTTTCAATTGTTTTGGGTATATACCTAGTAGTGGGATTGCCAGATCATATGGTAGTTCTATATTTAGCTTTCTGAAAAACTGCCAAACTATCTTCCACAGTGGCTGCACCATTTTACATTGTCACCAGCAATGATTGAGTGTTCCTATTTCTCCCCATCCTCTCCAACACTTATTTTCTGTTTTGTTAATAGCAGCCATTCTAATGGGTGTGAAATGGTATCTCATTGTGTTTTTGATTTGCATTTTCCTGATGGCTAATGATGATAAGCATCTTTTCAAGTGCTTTCTTGCCATTAGTATATCTTTTTTGTCTGTTCAAGTCTTTTGACCATTTTTAACTGGGTTGTTTGTCTTTTTGCTAAGTTGAAGTATTTCTTTATATATACTGAATATAAAATCTTTATTGGATATATGGTTTACAAATATTTTCTCCCATCGTGTAGGTTGTCTTTTTACTTTCATGATAAATTCCATTGAGGAAAAAAAGTGTTAGATTTGATGAGGTCTCATTTATCTATCTTTTTCTTTTTGTTGTTTGTGCTTTGGGTATAAAGCCTAAGAAACCATTGCCTAAAACAAGGTCCTGAAGCTGCTTCCCTATGTCTTCTTCTAGGAATTTGATAGTTCTAGCTCTTATATTTAGATCTTTGATCCATTTTGAGTTGATATTTGTATATGGTGTGAGGTAGAGGTCCTCCTTCCTTTTTTGTAAATTGAGACCCAGTTTTCTCAGCACTATTTGTTGAAAAGACTCATCTTCTCCAATTGAATGGTCTTTACCCCCTTTCAAAAATCAGTTTGCCATAAATGTGAGGATTAATTTATGAGTGCCTAATTCTTTATGCAAGTCCTTGTGCCAGTACCATGCTGTTATGATTACTGTGACTTTGTAATAAGTTTTAAGATTAGGAAGCATGAGTTCTATAATGTCATTCTTTTTCAAAGATAGCTTTAGCAATTTGAGGCCCCTTATCATTCCTTATAAATCTGATCATTGGCTTTTCCATTTCTGTAAAGAATTATGTTGGAATTTTGATTGGGATTGTATTGAATCTATAAATTTCTTTGGGTAGTATTGACATCTTAATGACATTTAGTCTTCTAATCCATAAATATGGAATTTCCTTCCATTTTAATTTCTTTTAGCAATGTTTTTTAGTTTTCTGAGTCCAAGTCCTTTAAATTTATGCATAGATATTTGATCCTTTTAGTAGTTATTATGAGTGGAACTTTTTCTTGATTTCTCAATACAATTGTTCATTGCTTGTTTACAGAAACACCACTGATTTTTGGGTGTTGATCTTGTACACAGCCACTTTGCTGAATTCATTTATGAGCTCTAGGAGTTTTGTTGTGGATTTTTTCAGGATTTTCTGTAGACACAGTAATAACATCTGCTAATAGGGAAAGTTTTACTTCTTTTCTGATTTGGATTCATTTTATTTCTTTGTCTTGCTTAATTTCTCTTCCTAGAAGTTCCTGTACAATGTTGAATAACAATATTGACACTAGGCATCATTGTTTTGTTGCCAATCTTAGGGGGGCAGCTCTCAGTTTTTCATGGTTAAGTGGGATGTTATCTGTAGACTTTTTATATTTGACCTTTATCATGTTGAGAAAGTTTCCTTCTATTCCTAGTGTTCTAAGTATTTTTATCAAGAAAGAGTGCTAGTATTTTGTCAAATGCTTTTTTCTGTATTGATTGAGATGATCATTTTTTCCTTCATTTTTTAATGTGGTTATTATAATAATTGACTGTCTTATGTTGAACCAAACTTGCATGCCAGAGACAAATCTCAGTTGACCATGGCATTTAATTCTTTTAATATGCTGTTGGATTCAGTTTGCTAGTATTTTCTTGAGGATTTTTGCATCTATATTCATAACAGATGTTGGTTTATACTTTTCTTTTCTTGTGGTATCTTTATCCAGCTTTGATGTAAGGGTCATGCTGGCTTATTGAATGAGTTAGGGAGCATTTCCTCCTCTTCATGTTTTTGGAAGTTTGAGAAAAATTGGAGTTAAGTCTTCTTGGAAGGTTTGGTAGAACCCTCCTGTGAAACCATCTGGTCCTGGGTTTTTCTCTATTGGGAGGTTTTTGATTTCTGACTCAATCTGTTTACTAGGTATTGGTTTGTTGAGATAATCTATTCCTTCTTGAATCAATGTAAGTAGTTTGTGTGTTTCTAAGAGTTTGTGTTTCATCTCAGTTATCTAATTTATTGGCATACAGTTGTTCATAGTATACACTGATAGTCCTTTCTATTTCAGTGGGGTCAATAGTAATGTCCTCTCTTTCATTTTTCATTTTCATTATTTGTATCCTCTCTTTTTTACTTTGGCAGTCTTGCTAAAGCTGTGTCAATTTTGTTGATTTTTTTTAAAAAAAACTTGTTTTTGTTGATTCTATTGTTTTTTTGTTTTCTATTTAATTTATTTCCTCTTTAGTTTTTGTTGTTTCCTTCCTTTTGCTCATTTTGGGTTTAGTTTACTCTTCTTTTCTGGTTCTTCTAATTTGGGGTTAGGTCTCTGATTTTAAGTTTTTCTTCTTTTTCAGTGTACTCTTTTGTTACACACTTTACATTTTAATATTTAAAAATGTTGACTCTGAGATTTACTCCCTGGGATGTCTGTTACCTGGTTTTGTAGCCAGCTAGTGATAAGACAGGCATTTTCTTGAGTTTCAGCTCTCCCATCAGGAAGGTCTGCCCAAGGCAAATGCATTATGCAGGGTTTTCTCTGTCTCACTGGGCCTCTTTCTTTTCCTGGGTTTTTGCTTGTTAGTTGTTTTGGAGTTCTCCTGTTTAGAAGTTTGGTTGTCCCCTCTGTTTCCCAGGGGACAGACCTCCCTTTCCTGGGTATTTGATGCTGGCAGGACTTTGTCTCAGACTTTCTGCCTCTATAGTTGCATATACTCCTTTTATTGTCTCATGCTGCTTTTTCCTGCAGTGCAAATTCTGGGAGTAGGGTCACCCTGGGGAGGACTTTCCCAAGTCAGTCTTTCCCAGTGAAAGCAGGCCCAGGTTCCCATGAAGAGCTTCAAGGTGCCCTATGGAGGGGTCAGGAAGGACACAAAAACTTCTCCAATGTCTCCCCAAAGCTGAGCTTTTCTGTCCCACCCAGAAAATGTTTTCCTTTATCTCCACAGCCTTGAGGTAGCCCTCTTTAAACCTCCACCACCTTTGCCCCTGTCTGGGGTAGGTTGAAATAATAGCTGCCTCATAGCTGGGACCCAGGAATCCAAATTCACTAATCAAAAGCCATGACCAGTGATCAGTCATGAACACCCCTGCTCTTTGGGAAGAGGAGTTTTATATCCCTTGCTGTCAGCAGCAGTTAGCCAAGGACTGGACCCACTCAGCCTGCCATGCAAGTTAGGGATGGACACTGTTAGCTGCCACATACAAGGAGCAATTCACAGTTGTTTGCCTTATCAGCCTCTTTCTCCCCACTTCCATTCATGCTGTACAGTGTTCTTCTGGCTTCTGTACTTTCAAATTAGTTGTTTTAGACAGTTTTGCCTGTATAATAGTTACTTTGGTGGAAGGACTGAGTTGTAAAGTTCCCTATCCCACTATCTTCCCCAGAAGTCCTCTAAATGTGATCGTTTTTAGAAAGGTTTTACAAATATATGCATATATATATATATATAAATCTTGTCACCCTTCTTTGGGAAGTGTCACTGTATTGTCAAGCAACAGTGACTGCATAGCATTCATTAATGCTGGACATTAATTTTGCCTATGTTTTAGCTTTTGAAAGCAAGATAAATTTCTCCTCTTTAAAACAACAGTTCCTGACAACAATATGTGTAAGTCAAGGAGAAATTCAGAGCAGTGATAGCAAAATTCATGTTTAAAGTAAACATATTTGACATTCAAAATATAAGGCCAATATTTGGGTGATCTTTATGTGGGTCAGTGTTAAGCATGCCATAAGCCATTTTGTGAAAAGAGGCACTCCTTTATCAAATAAAAACAAAATTTATATAAGAAAACAAACAATACACTTAGAACCACCACAAATGAATATCTTACTTAGCTTAATCATAGGCATATTTAAATAAAGTATCCATATAATCATTGTAAAACCTGCGTTTGCACAGTAAATTCCATAAACCAATTCAAAATTAAGGAAACAAGACAAAATCTACATGTTCAGATAACAAAGTTCTTAGATTCTAAGTATTAAAAGCTAACTTAGATATCATTTGATTGGCTGTCTCAAAACATCAAGTAGAAAGTTCTTACAAATATCTGTGTTGCTATAGTAATACCTATGTTACTAATATTTTCCTTATTTCAAGAAAATATGAAGATACAAATATTTTTACAACTAAAATATAAAAATCTTTTTATTTTTTATTTTTTTGCATGGCTGGGCACCAGGAAATTGAACCTGGGTCTCTGGCATGGCAGGCAAGAACTCTGCCTGCTGAGCCACGTGGCCCACTCAATAAATGGAAATTTCAACCACCTAAAATGGATAGCTTGTTACTTATTCATAGGCATATTAAAAAAAAAATCTAAGTAATCATTGTAAAGCCTATTTGCACAATATGTTTCATAAACCAATTTAAAATTAAAGCAAGGAAGGAAAAAAACTACAAATACAAATATCAGAGTTAATTGAATTCTAAATATTAAATAGTATCTTAAATACCATTTGACTATGAAAACTGTGTATAGTCTCAAAATATCAAGTAAAACTTATTACAAATATCAGCTTTGCTATAATATGAGCTATGTTACTAAATATTTTCAAATTTTTGATTTCAGGAATTAATTTTATTTAATATTGCTATAACTGCCTATAGTTTTTTTAAAACAATTTTTTAGTTACAAAATATAACATACATATACAAAGGAAAGAAAGAAAAAAAGCAATAATTTTCAAAGCACACTTCAACAGGCAGCTGCAGAATAGTTCCCAGAGTTTGTCTTGGGTTACCATC
>PVIY010010939.1:0-63760 GCA_004026745.1 Myrmecophaga tridactyla | reverse complement strand
TGAGGTGGATGGGAGGTTCTGCTTGGCTTGCTCTGAGCCCCAAGTCCTTCCTGCCCCATTAGAAGGGAGAGTGGGAGCAGGGTGCCCTGGGGAAGGAAAGAGGAGAGGACTGCAAAGAAGAAGCAGCTGGTGGGCTACCAGGGGGCAGCCCACCAGCTGCTGCCCACCCGCCTCCCCCAGGGACTTCTGTACTGCCTGTGATTTCCACCTTTTAGAGGGAGTTTGGAGAAGTGGGGCGAGGGGGCTGCCTGGCCTGGGGTCCCGCCAGCTGGGAGGCAAGCTGGCTGGAGGGACGCAAGGAAACCTCTGGGCCCTTTGCGTTGACAGAAGACTTAGGGGTGGAAGCAGTAGAACCAAAACTGCTGGGTCATTGAGGCCACAGCAGCCGTTGTCAGGGTGACTGGGTGAGTTTCCCACACTTCCTTCTGGCACGGCATCAGGCAGGCCCACTGTGCCGCGGGTGGGTGGGCGGGTGGAAGGCCGCCAAGTGCACAGCGTCCATGGCACCCAGGCACACAAGGGGTGTCCATACCCCTCTGTCCTGGCACTGTGCCATCAGGCACTGTGGATGCTGCCCGCCATGCCCGCAGACAGTGGTGGTGGAAAGCCTGTGAGCTGCAGGCTGGGCCCCGCGCTCCTCATCCCCTGGTGTCCTTGCCTGTGGATCAGGGGCCCCAATGGTGCTTCCCCATGGGGCACTGTCCTGGAGCTCACACATGTTGATGGGCCACCCAGTGCAGGCCCAGCCTGGGGAGATGTTCTGGGGTGGGGGAGGGGCGTGAACTGGGCCTCTGAGCACCTGCAGGAGTGGTGGGTGGGCCATCCTCCCTGGAGGCCCAGGGTCTGTGTGGGATTGCGGGGCCTGGGGGACAGGGGCCCTCCTTGGCCGAGAGGGCCTGGCTGGGACTCTGGGGACCAGGTGTCCAGCTGGCGCTCAGCATGCCTGGCCCTGCCTGGAGCCTCAGTCTCTCTCTGTGAAGTGTGCAGGGTGGCACTGCCTTCCTTGCCCGGGCCTCCGGGAGGGGGCACCATACCATCCCCCAGCAGCCCCCCAGCTGCCCAGCCAGCCCCGGCCCCCAGCGTCACCCACCCCACTCCCCCAACTGGCACAGCTCGGCTCACCCCTGAACTCCATGAGCAGCAGCGAGGACATCAAGCCCCCGCTGGGCCTCAACGGCATCCTTAAGGTGCCAGCCCACCCCTCAGGCAACATGGCGGCCTTCACCAAGCACATCTGCGCCATCTGCGGAGACCGCTCCTCATTTAGGGCACCGCGGGGTGCACGGGCCCCAGTGTCCTGGACGGGTAGGCCGGCCTGCCCCCACGGTGGGTCTGGACGTGCTGCAGTCTCCTGACTTGAGGTTGCTGCTGCTTCATGTCAACACAGCAGTCAGTGTGGTGGGGGTCCAGGGGGGAGGGCACCGAGGGCTGGGCCTCTTCCCTGAGCTGTGCCCAGCATGGCAGGCTCCTTACACCTGCCACTGAGCACCCTGCACCCAAGAGGGCCCAGGTCCGCCCTCACCTGGGACGCCTGTGGCCTCACAGGGTGGGCAGTTCCCTCGCCCATGACAATGCCCACCAGGCCCGCTCCAGGCGGGCTCCCGGCGTGCACTGCAGGTGGCAGAGGGCGCAGGGCGGGTCTGGCCAGGGGGACGGAGGTGGGATGGTTCTGAGATAATCAGGGCAGGCAGGGCAGAGAACCTACGCAAAGGACAAGTGCATGGGAAAGGGCTGTCTGTGGGAGCAGCCAGGTGTGGTGGGAATGTGGGGTGGGTTCCCAGGGCATAGCGGAGATGCAGGGCCCTGGGGACAGAGTGCAGGAAGTAGCACGATGGAGGCCCTGGGGGATATGGGCAAGGTTCCAAGGCTTTGGAGAGGTGGAGACAGTGGGCTGGGGCCCGGGGATGTTGGGGCTATGGGCAGGAAATACAAATGGTGGGACCAGGGTGCAGGGGTCTGGGGTAGTGGTGGGTCATTAGGTGAGACTTGGGCACATGGTCTAGGGTGGGGGTCTGGGGTCTTAGGGAAGTAGGGTCAGGGTATGGGGTAGGGATCTGGGGTGGTGGAACAGTGGTCTGGGGTGTGGGTCTGGTGTGGTGATGACAGGGGTTGGGGTCTGAGGCAATGGGGACAGCGGCTGGGGTAGAGATACGGGGTGGTGGAGATGGGCTGGTAGTGGGGACAGGGGTGGGATGGGAGTCCATGGTAGAGGGCCAAGGACGGGGCCCAGCTGGTGTGCTCTCACAGCCCGCCCACCCCCAGGCAAGCACTACAGCGTGTACAGCTGTGAGGGCTGCAGGGGCTTCTTCAAGCAGACAGTGAGAAAGGACCTGACCTACACCTGCCGGGACAACAAGGACAGCCTGATCGACAAGCGGCAGTGCAACTGGTGCCAGTACTGTCGCTACCAGAAGTGCATGGCCATGGGCATGAAGTGGGAAGGTAGGCCAGTGGGTGGGGGATTGGGGCCTGGGGAGGGGCGGGGGTGGACAGGTAGGGCGGGCAGGCCAGCCTCTCCTCCCTTGGGTGGACCCCCAGTTGTTCTGTGTCTGGCCTCGCTTGGTGTCTTAGGGCTGCAGAGTGGCCTGAGGACAGTCTGGCTCTGGACTTGAGGGTCCACTCTGTTGGGGGCTCCTCCACTGCAGAGGCAGTGCCTTCCTGTAGGAGGTGATGAGCCACCAGCCTGCTCTCTCCGGAGCCAGCCTCAGGGGGTTCCTCTGTGTACTGTTCTGGCTGTCCAGGAAGGCGGTGGGCTCTGGGAGACAGTGGATTCCAGAGACCATTATTTCTTGGGGGCAGAGAGGTCATCCTGTGCTCTGCTTCCCCCCACAGCCTCCTCCCATCCTGCCCTCAGAGCAGCAGGACTAGAGCCTCAGGCTTCTTTGATTTGGATTCTTAGGCTCATTTGATGGACAAAATTTTCAGGACAGTTTGGGGAGAGGGGGTGGAAGGGAAGGTGACACCTCTTGAGGCTTTGAAATTGCCAAGTTGTCCAGCCATGCCTGGGTCTGAGCCCTCAGGACCCAACCTGTGCTGTAACCTCCTCTCAGCTGTTTGCTGTCCTTGGGCCTCAGTTTCCCCATCTGCAGTGTCCCCACCTCTCCTTTCTGGCTTGTATATAGGGAGGTGGTGTGTCTGGCTGGCCTTATTCCCTGGCCTTGGGAGTTGGGAGGTGCTATCTGGGGTTAGGATCTCCATGGTCTGGTCCTGCAGAAGTCTCTCATCTCTCCATGGTATCTGTGTCCTATGTCTCACCAGTGGCCAATTGCTTCTCTTGCCTCCTTCACCTCTGCCCTCTGGTAGGTCCACCCAAGTGAGAAATGGAGCCGCTGTGGCACTGCTGGCTGGGCTCACGTGCTGGCAGGGTTTTCCATTCATTTTTCATTCTTTTGTTTTGTTTTGTTTTCTGGCACATCCTCATTTGTCCTCATTGGGAACCAAAACCTCAACTGCTGCAGGATTTCCCTCTGAGGCCACAAGGCTGAGTGAGGAGCCTGGTGGGGGCTGAAAGCCTGGGGCAGCTCGAGTCAGTTTCATTAGCTGGTGCCATTCTCAGGGTATAGAGGACCGCCAGGGAGGGTGGTGGATCTGGGGGAGCTGACTCTGCAGAGAGGGGATGCTGTAGGCTGGAGTGCTGAGCCATGGGGCTGGTGCACATAAGGTCTTTCTGATTGGATACATGACCCAGTGTGTGAGTGGTCAGAGCTTATTCAGGCCTGCCTTTCACTGTGCAGGTGGAGAAACCAAGGCCAGGGGATGGGGCTGGAGGACAACATCCAGCACCCAGTCCAGACCTTTCTTCCTTCAGGCAGAGGGCCTAGAAAATACGAGCCCAGCTTGTGGAGGAAGATACCTGTGCAGTCAAGAAGGACTTTCTGGAGGTGGTGAGAACATGTTGGCCCTAAAGGCTGGAAACTGGGCAAGGGCAAGCATGGAGGTTGTCAGTGGTTCTCACAGGTGCCCAGGTGTACAGGCATGATTCACCTGGCATGGCTGGAATGGGTGCCGTGATGACTGGCCAGAGGGCAAAAAAGCATATGTAGGGGCAAAGTGTGGCTTGTAGCATGCAGCTTGGGGCTCCAGCTCCCATGGGTCATCAGTGTTTAATGACACTCGACCCCTGGCTACTCTTGCCAGCTTCTTGATGTGGTGTTGTCATCGCTGCACTTCACAGACAGGGATGCCAGGGCCCAGAGGTGAGTGATTGGAGTAGGTCCCAGGCCCGTGCAGGGTGGGGCCTGGCCCTCAGGATCCCCCACAGTCCGAGCAGCCCTACACATCACTTCCCACTACATACTCACATCTCATGAATGGATCTCGTGCTTCAGGCTATTCCCTTGGCAGAGTGCAGCCCTCCAGATGGGATTTATGCCTGTTAAGAAATACCTGCTGCCTTCAAGGATCTAACTTCCTTCTGTGTCTGGCTGGAATTATAAGTTACAGATGTGCAATTAAAAACTCTCCTCCAAAGTGCTTGTACCCCAAACACAACAGCCGAAGAGCTGCCCTCCCTGGCAGGAAGGTGGTTTGGTTCAGGCTGGTTCAGGAGCTGGATCAACCCTTGGCAGGGGAATCTGTGTGCATAGTCAGCCCTGGGTCCCAGTGCTTGCTGGGAAGGAGGTGCCCCTGTGTGGCCCATGGAGCCTTGCAAAACTGCCTGAAGCCTGAGTCCCAAGCCCAAGGCTGGAGGTGGCCCTGAGGTCAGCCCACCCCATTCCTGCCCCCCCACCCCACCTCCTTTCCTTTGCCTTCCTGGGCAGACCATACTGAGGAGGTGCCCAGCTTGCTGACCCAGCTGCTTTTGGACAGGAGAAGTGAGGGACAGGAGCTATCAGGACCCAAGAGCAGACCGAGCCCCTTCCCACCAGACACATAGCAAGCAGCTGGGCCAGCTGGCCTGGGGCCCCTTGGAGAGAGCAGCCATGCCCCCAGCTATTTCCACAGACATGGAAGCACTGAGGCTGGCAAGGGATGCTATGGGTGACATTATCTCACGTTGGGCAACAGTGGGGCCTGCACACACAGGTAGACTGGTTCCACGGCATTCCTGGAACTTGGCGCCGGCTCTCCACCAGACTGAGGCCCTGGCCTGTCTGCTGGGGCATGTGATGGTGGTCTTGGGGTGGTGATGCAGGGGCACCCAGTCTGATGGGGGAGACCTGGCACTCATCCTGGGGTGACACTGGCCCAGGCTGGAAGGGGCTGCACCCCCATCTCACTACTGCTCCTTCCTTCCTCCTCCAGGAAGGACTCTGCCCATTTCCTTCCTGCCTCCCTTTGCTTCCTGCTCCTGTACCCTGGCTCTTAAAGTGAAAATTTGGCAGTGTCTGGTACGCATGCACACTGTGAGTGTGCATGCATGTGTGTGTATATGTGTGTTTATATATGTGTGTGTACATCTGCATATGTATGTCAGTGCATGTGTAGTGTGGATATGTATTGTACATCTCTGCATACATATGTACATGTGCACATGTGTAGATATGCGTGTGTACACGTGCACATCTGCAGGTATTCGAGTGCACTGCTGTGTATCTGTGTGTGCACACATGTATATGTATATGTGCGGAGTATGTGTGTACTTTATATATGTGCATCTGTGTGTGCACATGTGCATAGCATGTATATATACTTGTGTGTGTGTACATGTATGAGTATGTGCATGCCCTGTATATGTGTGTATGTGTGTGTACCTCAGTGGATGTGTGGATGTGTATATGAATGCGCATTGGTGCATAGGCCCCTGAGGACCCACACTTTCCTACCACAGGGCAAAAGCTCTAGCTTGTGTCAGTACCAGTCAAACTTAGCCTTTCTGAGCCTCAGTTTCCTTGTATGATTCCCACAGGCCTGTTGGGAGGTGACCACCTGGTTCATGGTGGGATTGGAGAGTGGGTGGCCACTGAGATGTGTGTGTGTGTGCATTGTTCTCATGTGTGCAGAGTGCATGCCTACGTTACATTCCCCTCTGAGCTATGTGAGCTTGGCAGGCTCCCGCTGTGTGGGCCCTGTCACCTGTCCTAAAAAGACATAGTGCTTTAACACTTTGGTGAGGTTCTGTCCCTGTCTCTCTGGGGCCTGTCCCGGGCTGGGCACCCAGGAGATACTTTGTTCAGTGGCCAGAAGAGGGGCCCACACATCCCCAGCTGCACCCTCCAGATCACTGATCACCCTTACCACCCCCTGCTGGCTCCCCACATGGTCCCTGGGGCCCTGGAGAGGAGTCTCACAGGTCTCCTGATGCTGGGGGTCCCAGCAATGTTGGGGGTTGAGTCTGCTTGGGAGGTGCCCTCCCCTCTCCAGGCCTGTATGGGGCAGAGGTTGGTTGGGGAGAGGGAGGTTGGCCCAGAGCCAGGGGCTGGCCAAGTGAGCTCCGGGACCAAGGGTGCTGTGGGCGGAAGGCTGTGTGTGAGGATTGAGGCCAGCACCCAGGCTCCCCAGCCTCCACTGCCCCTCCCCCAGCAACTCCCTCTCGCTCCCCCTCCCCTGCCCCATGCACGTGCTCAGGCCCTAGAAGCAGAGGCGGAGGCAGCCCGTGTTTATAGACACCTCCCACCCCAGGGTCTTCAGCACCAGGGAACGTCACACATGACTACATCTGAAAGGTGATGGAGCTGGCAAAACATAAATCCCCCGCCTCCCTCTGGCCCTCTCGCTGTCTATAAATAAAATGATAATATGTATAATAACACTGCTCAGCGCTGCCCAGGCCCTTCATGGCTTCAAAGTGCTTTGCAAAACATTTGCTAATTAATCCTCTCCTACCCCCGCTGAGGGGCAGCTGCCGCGGCATACCCAGCCACCTGCCTACGCCACCTGCTACACCCAGCCTTGGGCACCGGGGTCTCTGCAGCATGGCCCCTATGCTCAGGCTGTCCTCGTCCTGAGTGGGAGAAGGGCCCCACAGCCTCCCCGTCTGGGCAGTGGGACAGGCTCCCTAGAGACAAGCCCGGTGACTCTGAGGGTCTCCTGTGTGGAGGGCACCCTTGCCTTGATGGATGCTTACTCATGGGCCCCATTCTTATTTGCAGATGAGGAAACCTGAGCACCGAGGGTCAGGGGACAGGCCCAGGACTCACAGATGTGGTTTCCCAAGGGTGCCTGCAGCCTGAAGTTCGGCATGGCCCCTGGAGCTGAGCCATTCGCCCGGGGCTCTCTGGGCCCTGTTACCTGACTTGGTATGAGGCAGTCAGGCCCCACCACGTGCCTCTTGGCTAGTTCTGGGTACTGATGCTTTAGGATTCTGCCCAGCGGCTGAGTCCAGGACCCTTCTGAGTCTGAGTTCCCGTCACTCAGGGCTGCGCTCTTGGCGGTAGCTGGCCACGACCAGCCTGTGCAGGCCTCTGCCCGGTGTGGTCATTCAGTCCCAGTGGGCAGGCTCTCTTGGGCCTGCAACCATGTCCTTTGGTGGGAAGGTGACAGGAGGAAGTGGCCCCAAGAGGGTCGTGGAATCCTGGCTGTGGAGGGGACAGAGCCAGGGGCCCCCTCCCCAGCCCCCACTGGGCTCTCAGCTGCCTGCCCGCCGGCAGCCTCCACCCCCCACTTGCTGTCAGGGTTTTCTGGGAAAGCCAGGCTTGCAAAAGCTCCACCTGAGGCCTTCTTCCTGACTCCCTGGCCCTACTGGACAGTCCCGATGCTCTGACCAGGTCTCCTGTCTGTGAGTCCTGCCATTGTGGATGGAAATCCTCTCACTTGAGTCCATCCTTAGGACCCTGCAGAGCACAGTCCCTGGCCCAGGGTGGCTCTGGCTCACCAGCTGCTGGCTCAGTCAGGGTACTACCACCTGAAGGGGGCCTGGTCAGTCCTGCATGGTGAACAGTTTGTTTGTGGGGTTGCATGGTATTGATGGTCAGGCTCTGAAGGGCTGGGTGCTGGGCAAGGGGAGTGAGCGGGGCTGGGCCCCCAAGCCAGCCACTGCCTCAGGGGGTCTCTCACACCCCCAACTCCCAGCCTGGGAGAGTGACAGGAGGGGGCCTGAGGAGGAAGTGGTCACTGGCCAACTGCAGCTGTGCAGGGAGGACACTGAGACAAGAGGGCTGGACATGGCAGCTGGGAGCCCTGGCCAGAGCCTAGAGATGGGCAGGTCTGGAGGGAAAATGGGGTGTAGTGATTGCCAACACCTGTGAGACCATTCACCTGGTTTGTCCCTGCTGGTGGGGGTTGGCTAAGAGCCTCCTGGTCTGAGACCCAGGAGGTCCCAGATGTAGAGAGCCCCTCTGAAAGATGCTTCCTATGGTGTCAGGCACCAGGGAAAAGGAGGAGGGGGTGTGAGTCAGAGACCACCGCCCCGGCCAGGACAGGAATGTACCCAGCAGGAGGACAGGAGAGGGCCTGTGCTCCTGTCCCGCAAACTCACTGAGACCAGCTGTGTGGGAAAAGCTCCAGGGAGGAAGCAGAGAAGGCTTTTCAAGGGGAGTGGGGAACATGCATGGGTGTTGGGGTGGCAGGCTTTAGGGACCCCAGGACCCTGTGCTGTTCCAGCTCTGACATTGCCGAGCTTGGACAAGCCTCTATGAGCCTCAACCTTCTCATCTGTAAAGTGAGATTATGAAAACATCCACTTTGCTGGAGGCAGTAGGGTCAGGATAGAACTAGGTCTGACCAAGCCCGGTACCCCAGATTTTAACCATGTACCCCACACGTGGATTGGGATTTGTGAGGAGCAGGGCAGGCTCAGGGGACCAGGAGCTGAGTGGCTGATTCTGTGTGGCTCTGCCAAGAGCCCAGGCAGGTGGTTTGGGGGGTGGGCCACAGTCCAGGCAGGGCGGGGAGAGGAGCTGCAGGAGGGAGCATGTCACCTCACGCAGCAGTGGGGAGCCCCTGGGACAGGCAGGGTGCCGGCCAAGGTGGGAGGACTTGGAGCTGGCTTTGGGACATGGATCTGGGATGTGTCAGAATCAGGGGATGGGTTTGGAGAGAGCAGTCCAGGGGCTGGGAGCTGGGGAAGGAAGGGAAATCATGGGGGCCCAGGCCCCTTCTGTGACTCACCTTGGGCTTGGCACATGACTGGGCCATGAGCCACAGTCCCTGCAGTTGTCACAGCAAGCCCACCCAGGGCTGCTGTCACTGCACTGTGTCCCAGCATCTTCCTCAGGAACCCGGGGCCGGGTGGGCTTACTACAACTGTGTGGTGCTCCTGCTTGGGGGACAGCAGCCAGGCAAGGCTGGTTAGGGGTCCTGAGCCCCCATGATGGGCAGTGTGGCTGGGTGGGCCAGGCCGTCAGCCAGCATCTCCCTCCCTGGGGTGGCTTCCTGGGGTTGGACATGAAAGTACCCACCTGGGAGTCGGGACCACCTGAGCTCTCCAGGCAGAGAGTGAGCTTCCCATGCCCAGTGGGTGTTCTTCCAGCATGTGGGTAGGGCACAGCCCTGGGTGGCGGATCCAACTTCAGCCCCCCCCAATTCCCTGAAGCTCCCTGAGAGTCCTGACATCAGGGACTCTCCAGGTCTCTTCTATCCTGGGCTATGCAGTGAGGGAGCTTGTTTCCGGGACTTCCTGCCTCAGTGTCCAGGGCTGTGTGTGGGGCAATTCTCAGGGTGAGAAGGCCCTGTAAATCACCTCGTCCAAGCTCCTGTTATTTGGTCCGGTCTTCAGAGGCCCAGGGAAGCTGAGGTCCCTGCCTTCTGGAGGTGGAGGCCTGGGGCTGGGCCAGCCATGTTGTGTGGAAGAGACAGAACTGTGGAGGCCATGGGCCCTGGGGGCTGTGGGGTGGGCATCCAAGGCCTCTGCTCTGTTAGCAAAGCAGGAGGAAGCAAGGGAGGGAGCTGCTGCCTGCACGTGGGGACATCTGTGAGCGCCCCGGGAGGCTGGCCATGCTGCTTGGCTTAGGCCACAGTTGAGGCTGGGGGAGCCCTGGGCCAGATGTGGTCGAGGAGGGTGGACATGGGATCAGCCCAGGAGGCTGCAATACCCTTAGGTGCATGTGGGGTCTCTGGGTGGGGACTACACACTCCTGAGAAAGTTGGGGGTCTGTGAAGGCTGCACTTGGGGTGCCCTGGCCTACTGTGCCCTCCCCCCAGGGCTGATGTTTGATGAGCCTACCCCTCCTGGTCTCCTGGTCACCAGCCTCTAACTGGGACCCCAGAACCTTACCATCCCTGATCACCCTAGCTGACCTGTGTGCCGCCCTGCCAAGCCCCCTCGGACACCCTGTTTCCTGCCAGTTTGCCCCTGTCTTGGGGTCTCTCTCTTGGCACTGGAGGGGCTTTCTGGGATATAAATCTCATCCTGGTCCTTTACTGTACCAGATTCCCCGACACTGTTACATGGGACCCCTGCTCATGCCTTTCCTTGGACCCTGCCCACCCCTGGGTCCTCCCATCATGGTGCCCTCTGCACTCAGTGCATTGGCCAGGCTGGACATCCCTCTGGGCCTTTGCACTTGCTGCTTACTTGGCCTGTATTACCTCATTCTCAACGTCACCTTTCTAGGATGTTTTTCTGCCCTTCCCTGGCCCCACCACCCATCCATGCCCCTCTCGCCCTGGACTGGAAGTGAATCACTGGTGCTGTGAGCATGCCCCCATCTTGACCGGCCCCAGCCTGGCCCCAAGCAGGAACCTGGTCTGAATGGGGTTGAAATAGCCAGTATAAGGGGGGTGTGCTGTGTGTCCTCGGGGCTCATGGCCCTGAGAGGCCCAGCGCCCATGGCAGATGCACTGCCTGGCCCTGTCTGCACTGACCTCCCTCCCCGGGCATGTTGCAGCCATGCAGGAGGAGCAGCAGCAGGGTAAAGACTGGAACGAGAATGAGGTGGAGTCCACAAGCAGTGCCAATGAGGACATGCCCATGGAGAAGGTCCTGGAGGCCGAGCTGGCCATCAAGCCCAAGATGGAGACCTACGTGGAGGTGAACATGGGGCTGAACCCCAGCTTGGTGAGTGCTGTCGTGCCCCACCCCTACCGCACACTGGCCTCACCTCACCTGGGCTGTGGGTCCTCGGTGGGACCCGGCTAGGGGCCTAGGTGATGGGTGCCTGTCCCACAACCCTCCCTGTGTGCACAGGGTGGGTGGACCCCATGGCAGCCCAGTGGAACCCTGCTCCCAGCCTACTGGTCACACTTCTGCAGAAGGCAGCAGGAGGTGGAGGTGGGCAAAAGGGCTCTGCAGGCCACCAGGCAGGGTTCCGACTCTGCTATGCCACAGCTGGGGCCCAGGCAGGTCATCCCTGGCCTCATGGCCCCTAGGGTGTGCCAGCTGAGAGGAATCCCCAACGTGTGGTTGCCGTGCTCACTGCTAAAGCAGGAGCCAGCCCGTGTTCCCAGCCAGGCCCTTGGCTTCTGGAACCTCCCTGTCCCTTCTCCCCCTGATGGGCCTCACTTTCCCGGGCCCTGTGGCCCCTGTGCTCCCCACTACCCAGACCACCCTTGTCAGCCATGGGTCAGGGCAGGTCCAGCAGCCTCGGCCCCAGGTGCAGGATCCTAACACCCCCCTGCCTGCCTCCCCTGTTCCAGGTTAGGGTGGAGGCTGAATGCCAGTTGTGAGGACTCCATGGGTGAACAGTATCCTCAAAGAAAGTTTGGGGGATCAGCTATGAGTGTCTGTCTTTATATTTGGCCAGTAAGGATATTACTTAGAAAGCAAAAAGCCCTTTGCCGTCTGTCCTCACAGATGTTTCATACAAGGAAAATGGTGTTTCGTTGTGCTACAAACAGGCAGGGCTTGCTCGGAATCTGAAAGGACGGTTCTTTAAACCAACTGCATTTTACTTGATGAGCAACTCGTGGTCCTGCCTTCCAAATCCACCCTTGTACTGAACTCTTCCTCATGGGCTGGCCTGGGCCCTACTTCTGGGTGGAGCTGGCCAGATCCCTTTCCTGGATGAGCAGGCTGAGGCCCTGAGCATGGCTCCCCCACAGCACCTGGCACCAGCATATCCTCTCAGCACTGGGGGAACCTTGGGCCACCTCGCTGGGGGGCTCTTGCTTTGACCTCTGGAGGAGAGACAGGGCTCCCACTCTCTGACAGTTTTTCTGGGTTCAAGGTGAGAGCTCACAAAACCTCCTGTCGAGGGAACCCATTTTGTCTCTAGGTGAGAATCGTAAGATCAGAGAAGTTAAGTCCTTTCCTGAGGCCACATTGCAGGATGGCATGCTGCAGGTGGCACTGGAAGCCTCCGTGTCCCCCCGCCCTTGGGAAGGGTCCCCCAGGTCTTGCCCCCCGTGCCACAGAACCATAACCCAGTATCTCTGTTCATGTGGACCCCACCTCTCCTTTCCTTGGGGCTTGGCCACGAGCCCCTACACCCTGTGTTTTGTCCACCCTAGATTCACAGGGGACATTGGACCCACATGCTGCTTCCCAGAGCCCCAGCAGAGCCACCTGGGCACCCCCCCTGAGTACCCAGGGATACAACTGGGCTGTGACCAGGGTGGATGATGGGTCCCTGGGCCAGGGCTTCCCAGCAGAGCCACCTATGCAGTGACTTCTTTGAGCTTTGAGGCTCTAGTCTCAGGCCAGCATGACTCCTGCCCATGGTCCCCTCCCTGTAGGCAGTGGGACCTTGCCTGGCTTCTCCAGGGTTGCCTCTTCCCCAAGCCAGGTTGAGGCCCTTGGCTCTGACCTTCAGTGCCTGTGCTGTCCCTGGTCTGTGTTTCTGGTTTGGCCCCCACCTCAGCCCTGGGAACCTCCATCCCTCTTCTCAACCCCATCCTAATTGTTCTTGCGTCTCTCTGACAAGTGTTTGCATCACGGAGATTTGGGGGCTGGTGACATCAGCAGGTCTGACCCAGCTATCCCGCTTCAGGTGGGGAAATTAAGACCCAGAGAGGAGGCAGGGGGCCCTGTTGTCTGTGAGTCTGTGGCAGAGCAGAGAGCGTCTATGCCTGGGGCTGGCCACTTTGCACTTGGTGATGTGGTGGGCATCCCCCAGGGCCTCACTCGGTGCCCCATGAGCAGACACTCAGCCTGAGCTTTCCACAGCCCTGGTGGAGGGCTCTCCTGTGGGGGACATCATCACCTCCTTCACCTACCTTTGTTTATTCAGGAATTTGGGGGCCTCAAAAATGTGTCTGTCCAGGCAATTTTCAGCACAGGGTAGACTTCACAAAAGTAGTGGTCAATCTCACTGGATCCTCAAAAGGGTAACTGGAGCACCAGAGACACCTTGTTAATGAAGTGTAAGAACCCACCTATCCAGGTCCCCAGGAACATATTATTGCACTTGTCCCTGTCGATGATGATCATGTAGTGTAGGATTTACAGGTGGCCACATAAGAATCATAGGCCATTACAGTAAGAATGAAGATCTCAGTACAACCAAAGAAATTTGTACCCCAGAATTTCACATACACTCCACATATGTGATAGCTGTGTTTTTAACTAATAGGTCAAAAATCACCTTGGGGGTTGTCACCAAGGAGTAACAAATGTCCACAAGACTAATAACTGAGGAAAAAATATCTAAGAGTCTTGAAAAGGTTACAAGTACAAATTTTCAATATGAGATTTCCCAGAAGAATGACCATGTAGAAGAAAGAAAACTCCATGAAACAAACTTTTGCAATCTCCGGGTTCTAAGAAGCCCTCAGAAAATGAATTCAGTTACATTGTTTATTTCTTCATGGCATTATCCAGCAGGACAAATTCCCAAGGGAAAATTAAAATGTCTGATTAAAAAAACATAAAAAAAGTATTATTTGTAAGGATGAACAAACACATAATCATAGTAATGGATAATGGAAAATATGTACTTATTGCTGCTTGGCACAAATACTTAAAGAGATTGAAGTGCATGCATTCTAGCCAACTCATCTGCAGACAATAGTCATTTCATTCCCTTCAGATGAGGAAATAAAGTCCAGGGAGAAAAATTAAACACCGTAAGTCATTCACCAAAGTGTTGCACTTCTCTTAACACGTTTTAAGGTTTAGTAATCTGTCATGGTTAGGGACATGTGTCAACTTGGCCAAGTTGTACCTGTTTATCTGATTGGGCAAGTGCTGGCCTGTCTGTTGCAATGAGGATATTTCATAGGATTAGGTCATGATCACGTCAGCTGCATCCACAGCTGATTCCATTTGTAATCAGCCAAAGGGGAGTGTCTTCTACAATTAGTGATGCTAAATCTAATCATGGGAAGCCTTTTAAGGAGGACTCAGAGGAGACAAGCCCCATTCCTGCTTCGGCTGGTGAGCATCTCCTGTGGAGTTCATCCAGACCCTCCATCGGAGTTGTTGGCTTCACAGCCTGCCCTGTGGGTTTTGGACTGTGCGTTCCTGAGGTCATGTGAGACACCGTTATAAATTTTATATTTGCAAGTGTTCCCTGTTGATTCTGTTTCTCTAGAGAACCCTAACTAATACATCATCTGTTCTTCCCCCTAAACATTTATTTAGTTTTTCTTCTGAATAAGGCACTCAGCCTTATTTTGAAACCAACTTATGTTTGAGGATATGGTAATATTTCTGTATCTGGAAGAGTTCACCCCTTGTTTGATGCAGAACATGTTCCCTTCTGAACACAGCCATGTCTCATTACTGAATTCTTCAGTGGGGGCTTCAGTAGCTGAGACTGAGTGACTCCTGCAGGTTCTCCTGCTGATGAAGCTCAGGTCTTTGTGCACCTCAGCTTCTGCTCTCTACTTGATCTTGAGCTTTTTTACAATCAGGAAGTAGTTTAGTATATTAAAAAAGAACTAGAATTATACAAACCAAAATTATACAAACCTGATTAACCAGACTATAATTTCAATTGAGTCATATAACATCAGGAGTCTTCTGTTTCCTCATTTGTAAAATAAAGGTTTTATTTCACTGTCATCTCTATTATTCTGAGTTATTATTACCGCTAGGAACTTTCTATACTTGAGGCCACATCTCCCCAGCATCCTCATCAAATTTCTTGCCTACAGCTATTACTGTACTTTCCGCTCTCAGCTATCCCTTTGCAGCCTGAAACTTCCAGCTTGGCAGAAACTGCATGGCTGCATGTCCTCAGGCCTGCAAATTAGTGTAGGGAGGAGTTGTCCCACAGGTATGTCCCCTCTAATGCAATGAAAAATGAAAATAACCATCATGATATAGTAATAATTCAAATTCAGAGCTCCAAACACATACTACACTTTTCACATGCTGAATCCATTTTGTTTTTCCTTCTGAAAATGCAAAACAAAACAAAACAAAAAAGCAAAAACTATTCCCCAGTAAGAGAGACCTTTGTTTTATTTTATTTGGGGGGCTTGTCCACTTAGTGGCTCATGGTTTCAGAGACTAGAAGACTCTCTTCCACCTGGGATAGATATCTTCTGGCTGGCAATCTTTGGGGTTCCTTGGCTTTTCTTTTGCATGTTGTATACAGGGTAATATCTTTCTCTTCTGGGTTCCATTGACTTTCAGCTTCTGGCTAATCCTGGTTGTTGTTTCTTTTTTTTCCCCATGTCCAGCTTCTCTTGGTTATAAAGATTTCAGTTATATTGGATTAAGTCCCACCCTTATTCAGTTGCGAGCCCTTCATTTTGAGGAAGTGCAAAACATAGGCAACTATGAATTTTGTTGCTTGAATTTATCCAGCAGAAACTGGTCATTTATGTACTGTCCTAAATTATGACACCATTGTCCATACAACAAGGTTCTAGAGGAGAGATGAGGACTCCTACTTTCTCCTTGAATAAAGACCCAACTCCAATGTTTCCTCCATCTCTCTTCTGATAGCAACTCGCTTTCCTTCAAAATGATAAAGCTTTTGATTGCCATTTTCTTCTTCATATACACACTATTCTTTCTAATTGTTGTGAATGGATGTACTTTATTATCTTATTAGCATCCACTTGAAAATGTTATTCTCCTTTAACTTTGGAGGAGAGTGCCTTGCAAATATATTAGATGTGTTTCAAATAGAGCAATTTGATTGAATTCCATTTTTCCACAAAATTCTATACAGATTAGAATATATAGATTTAGACGAAAAGAATCTCACCAGTAGTTTCCATAGTCACCATGTCCTCTTGGTAGATTGACTTCTATCATTGATAAAAGTATCTCTTAATCTCTCACAATTTTCTTTGTGTTGAAATCAGCTTTATATGATATTAACATAGTCACTCCTGCTTTCTTTTTATTGATATTTAATTTAGTATCTTTTCTATTCCTTTACTTTCATCCAGCCTATATTACAATATTTATGTTGTATAGAATATACAGTTGGGTGGCTTGTTAATCCACTCTGCCACTTGTTGCCTTTTAATTTGTTTGTTTATGTTTATGTTTAGACATATTATCAATAGGTTAGGTTTTAAGGCTTCTATTTTATGTGCTATTTTTTGTTAATTCTGCCTTCCTGTGGGTTATTTGAAAATTATTTTTAGAATTTTATTTTGATATATATATGTCTGATTACATTTCAATGTATAGTTATTTTTTAATAGTGGCTGTGTGTACTATATGTTTGTAAAAATATCTATTATAAATATAAATGTCTACTAGTTTGGTCCTTTTGCAAGATTTGGTGAAGTATAGAAACCTTAACTACTTTATGCCCCTTTATTCCTCACACCCATTTGTAATGTAATTTTCTTAAATATTTCCTCAACATTCATTTGGAAAAAAACTGTGTTACAGTTTTTGCTTCAACTGTCAAGCACAATTTAGAAAACTTAAGAGAATGAAAGCCTATTTATCAGGCCATATTTTGCTTATTCCACTTTTCTGGTAACCAAAATTTCTTCATTTTATCATTTCCTTTCCATTTAGAGAATTTCCTTTAGCAATTATTTTATGGTAGGTCTGCTTGCAACAAATTCTATTAGTTCACTATATCTAAGAATCCTTGTATGTTCCCTTCATTCCGAAGGATATTTATCTAGGATTAGGAGTCTGGGTTGATAGTTCTTTTCTTTCAGTACTTAAAATATATTTGTATCTTCCTTCTGACTCCCATGGTTTCTGGAAAGAAATTCACTATCATTCAAATTGTTTTAGCCAACATATGGTGCCATTTTTCTCTGGCCATTGCAATATTTTTTCTTTGCATTTAATTTTCAGTATTTTACTTATGATGTGTCTTAGCATGGATTTCTTTTGATTTATCTTATTTGAGATTCACACATTCTTGAATATGTAAACTTATATCTCTTGATAAATCTTGAAAAATTCCATTCATTAATTCTTTGAGTATATTTCTTATCTCCGTGCTTTTCTCCTCTTTTGGGACTCCATCAAGATGAATGGTACATCTTTTTTATAGCCCCATGGTCCCTAAGCCTCTTATTTTTTCAGTATATATTTTCTGTTGTTCACATTAGATAATGTTTTCATTTCCTAGGCAGCTGAGGCAATTATGGTGAAATGGTTTGGATTAAATAGTTGGAATTTATAAGCTTTGCTTTGAGAATTGGAAAAATTATGAATCAATGAATAATCAAGATGATACTTTTTCCCTGAAGACTGTGGTTTCTAGGGATGGTTAATGGTGATCCTTGTTTCTTAGTTTGCCACATGCTAAGGAACACAGTGGCATCTCCAGGTTCTTCTGATGGTCAGCTTCTGGGTCTTCTGTCTGCAGCTTTCTCTTTCTCTGCTTGAATTTCACTCTTCTATAAAGAGTTCAAGTAATAAGATTAAGATCCCTCTTGATTAAAGGGATCATTTCTTAAACTAAAGTGGCCTCATCAAAAAGGTCCTACTTACAGTGTGTTCATACTCACAGGGATAGGACAAATTTAAGAGCATATTTTCTGTGGTACATAAAGCTTCAAATCACTACAATCCACCCTGTGGACTCCCAAAAATATATTCTTTCTATAGGCAAAATGCATTCATAGCATCACAATATCCCAAAGCCTTGAGTCCTTTTGGAAACAATGCTTAGCACAAAGTCCTATTAAAATCAGATATGGATATAATCTGATTGGGGCAGAACTATCCTCTGTCTATGGACCTATGAGGCCTAAAGAGCAAGTTATATGCTTCTGATAAACAATGCAGGGACAGACATAGGATAACCCACATCTGTAGAAGGAAAATGGGTCACAAGTCCCAAGCACTTCTGGAAACCAGCAGAATTAGAATTCAAGGTCTAAGAGTAATCTATAGAACAATGTTTTGTCATCTGCACCTAAAGAAATGGCAGTCCTCACTTTTCCAAGTTCTTGAGCAGTAGACATAATCTTCACAATTTCAGAGTGAAAGCCTACACCCTCCTCAAACATCTGGGTGGCAACCAGACTCTTGCAATCCTTGTGGCATGGGTTCCATCCTCTGAGAACACTGCGGTGACTACACCTTTCCTGAACTATGAGATAGAAGGACTGCCCCTTCCAAATGCTAAGGTAGACTCACACTTTTCACACATATGATTAGTTCCACCCCCTTGGACACAGAAGCTGTCTTTGGTTCAGACTTCAGCCTCTATGGTTCTCATTTGAAGAGAATTTTCCTTCAGTCTTGTTCTTTTAGTCTAGGCTAAATGGTTCCAGTAATACATTCATCATAAAAAAAAAGTGTTGGTTTTGCAGGTAATGCACAGGGGTCCAAACTGCTAGATGAAAGAACTTTCCACAAATCCTTCCTGATGACTGCATTTAAAATTCTGACTTCCATAGAAACTACTGCCTGATTCTTTGTCCATATAAACCCTCCCATGGGTCAAGTTCTCTTGAGATTTGCATTCCGAAATATCAGAGTTTTTCAAACCATCAATTTCTAGTTTCTTTGTACCCAGGAGCTCATTTCTCAGCTTATTCATTTTCTCTCCTATTTTACTATATGTTACAAAGAGAAAACAGCAACACTTTCCTCTTTAGCTTGAAAATCCCCTCAACTAAATATCTAAGTTCATAACCCTAAAATTCTGCCTTCTGCCTGACATCAGGAGTCAATTTTGCCAAATTCTTTGCCACTTTAAAAGAATTATCATCTTTCTTACAGTTTCCAATAACACCTTCATAATTTTCTTAAAAGAACTCATCAATAGTAACTTTAGCATCCATATTTCTATTAACAGGCTCAACACAGCAATTTAAGTATTTTTTATCAAGCACTTCACAGTACTTCTAGCCTCTACCCATTGCCCTATTCCAAAAATGTTTCCACATTTTGTATTTACAGTAGCAGCACCCTCACTCTCCTAGTACTAAATCTGTTTTATTTTCCTAGGTTATTCAAAGTAAATATCATGAAATGGGCTGAGTTAAAAAATGAGAATTTATTTGACCATAGTTTTGTGGCTGGTATAATGTCCAAACCATGGCCTTATCCAAGTGCTGCTTTTTCCCTGTAGACTGGTTTCCAAAAACCCTTGGCTCCTCTCTCAAATGGCATCATATTTTGGTCTCTCTCTTCTCTTCAGGATCCCTTGACATCAGCTTCTTGCTTCCATTTATTTCTTCCTCATCTGAATTTCATTCTCCTATAAAGGATGTCAGTAAAATGATTAAGACCAATCCTGATTTTTTTTGAGATGGGTCACACCTGAAATGAAATAGGCTCTACTTACTATGGTTCACATTCACTGTAATGGGTCAACTTTAAGAACTTGTTTTCATTACTATTTTTACTTACCATTTCAAACCACCACAGGTAAGTTCTATTCTTCTATTTTCCTCTTTCCTGATTCTTTCCTCTGTCCTCTACATTGTGTTGTTTTTTAACTTATTCACTGGGTTTTTTTATTTCAGTGATTGTATTTTTCAGTTCTGAAATTTCTTTGTTGAATCTTTCCATTTTTCTTGTTTTAAGCACATTTGTAATTGGTTATTCATATATTTTTATTGTGGTTTCTTTGAAATATTTTCAAATGATTCTAAAATTTCTTTCATTTTGTTGGCATCTATTCTCCTTTCTTATTCTATTTGAGATCTTCCTTGTTCTTTGGATGACTAGTAATTTTCATTTGAAGTCTGGACATTTTATACTATATTACAAAACTATGAATCATCTGTTTTATCTGGCCTTTTCTGATATCCTTCTGGCAGGTGAAGGACAGACAGTTCTTCTTACTGTCAATTGAAGTAGATGCCTAGCTTTCCATTCAGCCTGCATTGACAACAGAATGGGGGAGTCTCGATCTTTACTGCTGAGTGGAGATCAGTGTACTATCTCTGCACATGTTCTTCACTGACACTGCATTTGGGGAATCCTATTTATTGCTAAGGTTTGGCCTCCTCTGGCACAAAACCAGTTGAGAGGTGGAGGAGCACTTCTTTCTTCTGTTGTGTGGATAGGGTCCAAGCTCCCCTTGTGCTTCCATTGACATTTTGGAAGAAAGAGCTCATTTCTAGCCAATGAGGCAGAAAGTCTAAGCTCCCTATTTGGTCTTCACTGTCATCACCCAGCAGTGATGTGAGCTCAACAAAAAGCATTTGTCAATATCTTGGGGAGTTCTGGAACTTGAGTGGTCCTTCTGAGTTTCCAAAGTGAATTGGATAGCCAGGCCTTTACAGATCTGCATCACTCAATTATTGGGATCTATCAAACTGTATAACTCTAGACAAGGTGACTCTCTGCAGTTGAGGCACTCCTTGATGGACCTAACTGTTGCATGACCTCAACCAATGGCACAGCCAAAAGCTGCAATTACAAATGCTTCATCGGAGGGAAATACAGGTGTTACATTTCTGTGTGTACCATAACCCTCACTATGTATCACTACTGAGATTCACTGCTTTATATACATTCTGTCTTTCTAGGAGAAAATTAAAGAGAAAGTTTAGTCAAACAAACCAAAGACTCTGACTCTGCCACTGGCTAGACAGCAGGTAGTATAAGGCCTTCCACTTCATTACTCTTTCTCAAGATACTTTAGCTATTTAGGGCATCCTACACTTCCAAATAAATTTGCTTATTGGTTTTTTATTATAACTGCAAAGTAAGTTATTGGGCTTTTAATTGGTATTGAATTGAATCTATAAATCAAAATAAGTTGTTGGGCTTTTAATTGGTATTGCATTAAATCTATAAATAACTTTGGGTAGAATTGGCATCTTACCTATATTTATTGCTTTGATGCATGAGCATAGTATATCCTTCCATTTATTTAGGTTTTCCTTAATTTCTTTCAGCAATTTCTGTAGGTTTCTGTGTATAGGTCTTTTGTATCCTTGGTTAAAATTATTCTCAAATATTTGATTCTTTTGTTTGCAATTGTAATTGGAATTTTTTCTTAATTTCCTCCTCAAAGTGCTCATTACTAGTGTATAGAAACTTTACTGATTTTCACATGTTGATTTTGTATCCTGTCACTAAATGTACCACTTATTAGCTCTAGAATCTCTAGAATCTTTTGTTTTTCTTTCTTTCTTTTTTCTTTTTTGCTCGTTTGTTTTTTGGGAAGTGCATGGACCAGGAATTGAACCTTGATCTCCCATATGGCAGGTGAGAATTCTACCACTGAACTATCCTTGCACTGCCCGAGCTTTAGAATCTTTGTCCTAGAGTTTTAAAGATTTCCTACTTATAGGATCATGTCATCTGCAAACCCAGAAAGTTTTACTTCTTCCTTTCCAATTCATGTCTTTTACTTCTTTTTCTTGCTTAATTGATATAGATCTAAAACTGCTGGCATAATGTTGAATAAGTTGCTACTGGGGGCATCTATGTCTTGTTGCTAATCTTACAGGAAAGATTTCAGTCATCCACCATTGAATATGATGTTTGCTGCGTGCTTTTGATATATTCCCTTTATCATGTTGAGGAAGTTTCCTTCTATTACTAACTTTTGAATTGTTTTCACCAAGAAAGGATGTTGAATTTCATCAACTGCCTTTTCTGCATTGAGATGATCATGTGATTTTTCTACTTTGATTTACTGATGTGGTGTATTACATTAATTTATTTTCTTCTATAGACTCAACCTTGTATACCTGGAATAAAGCCTACCTGGGTGGGCCACATGCCTTAACCAGCTGACACAGATGTTCCAAACACCACTGGCCTTTCTTGAATCAAAGTATCTTTTCTGGATGCCTTAGTATGGGCATTATTTTGGCCTTAGAACTATAAGCTTGTCACTTAATAAATCCCCTTTATAAAAGCCAACTCATTTCTGGTATATTTCATTTCAGCAGTACTGGTAAACAAAACACTCCTCTCCAATTTTTTTTGAAGAGTTTGAGAAGGATTGGTAATAATCATTTCTGGAATGTTTTGTAGATTTCACATATGAAGCCATCTGTTCTTGAAGTTTTCTTTTTTGGGAAGGTTTTTGATCACTGATTTAATTTCTTTACTTGTAATTGGCTTATTGAGGTCTTTTATTTTTCTGGAGTCTGTCTTTGTTGTTGATGCGTTTCTAAAAAGTTATTCTTTACATCTAATTTGTCTAATTTGTTAGCGTAAAATATCTTATACTATATTCTCATCATTTCCTAAATGTCTATGGGTCACTGGTTATATCCTACCTCCCATTTCTGATTTTATTCATTTGTATCTTCTCTGTTATTTTTTGTGTGTCACCCTAATTAGAGTTCATTAATTTTACTGATTTTCTCAAAGAACCAAATTCTTTCATTTTTTCTATTGTTTTAATGTTTTCAATTTCATTTAATTCTGCTTTAACCTTTTTTATTTCTTCCCTTCTGTTTGCTTCGGAGTTAGTTTTGCATTCTTTCTCTAGGTCCTCCTGGCGATCAGTTAATTCCTAGATTTTTGCCCTTTCTTCCTTTGTGATATAGGCTTTTATGGCAATACATTTGCCTTTCAGCACTACCTTTGCTTCATCCCATAAGATTCAATATATTGTGTTCTGTTTTTCAGTTGCCTTGAAACATTTATTTATTTCTCTTGTAATCTCTTCCCTCACACCCTAGCTGCTTAAGAGATTGTGGTTTGAACTTACTTCTGCATGTTATTGATTTCCAACTACATTCCATTATTATCCTAGAAAGTGTTCTTTATAATTTCTATCTTTTAATTTTTTGAGACTTGCTTTGTGACCCAACATGTGATCTGTCCTAGAAAATGATATATGAACAATTGAGAAAAATGTATATCCTGCTGGTGGGGCTGAGATGTTCTGCAGATGTCTGTTAAGTCTAGTTCGTTTATCAAGCTATTCAAAATCTGTGTTTCTTTATTGATCTCCTGTATAAATGTTCTATCCTTTGATGAGAGGGTTTGTTGAATTCTCCAGGTATTATTGTAGATGTGTCTACTTCTCCTTTATATATTGTCAGTGTCTGCCTCAAGTACTTAGAGGGACACTAGCTAGGTGCATAAATAATTATGATTGTTATGCCTTCGTGATGAATTGTCCCCTTTATTAATATATAGTGTCTTTTTTATCTATTTCAAGTATTTTACATTTGAAGTCTAATTTGTCTGATATTTATATAGCTACTCCTGCTATTTTCTGCCTTTTGCTTTAATGAAATATCTTTTTCTAACCTTTTATTTTCAATCCACTTTTGTCTTGGTCTAAAGTGAGTCTCTAGTAGCTAGCACATAGCTGCACATAGTTGGGTCCTGGTGTTTAATCCATTCTTCCGGTCTATTTCTTTTGATTAGGGAGCTTAAGCCATTAACATTTAATGTTATTACTGTGAATATAGTACATTATTCTGCCATTTCCTTGGATACAAAATTCTAGGATTACAGTTTTCTTTAATGTTGTAAACACTTCACCCATTTTCTTACTGCAGGTGTCAATTTTCAAGAGAAGTCCAAAATAATTATCATTCTATTCTATAGATAAGGTTATTTTTTTCATATGGCTTCTATAATGTTCTTTGTTCTTTGTCACTAGTTTCTGTAATCTGATTACAATATTCTTAGGTGTGGATTTTTGTTATTTATTCTGCATGATGTTCTCTAAATTTCCTGGATTTGTGGTTTGGTGTCTGCCATTTTGTGGAGATTTTTCAGCCATTATTATACTAATTTTTTCTTCTTTTCATTTCTGCCATTATACTCCTTCTTTATTCCCTTTACACATATACTACACCTTTTAAAATTGTCCCCAAATCTTAGGTATTGTGTTCTGACGTTTCCATTCTTTTTATTCTTGGCTTTTCACTTTTGGATGTCTTTTTGTTGACACTCATTTAGCCTCACTAATTTTATCATAATCCATTTCTAATCTACTGAAGAGCCCATCAAAAGTGTTAATTTTTGTTACAGTATTTTTTTATTTCTAGTATTTTTTCATGATTGCTATTTAGAGTCTACATTTTTCTGCTTACATGAGCCAACTGGTCTTAAATGGTGCCCACATTTTCCATTAAATCTCTATCAACAATGCTTATTTGAAAATATTGTCATAAAATTGAAAGTGACAAATAAGGACACTATGTGTTAATAAAAAGAACAATTTAACAGGACATAACAGGCATAACAATCATAAATATTTATGCACCAAGCCAGAGTGCTCCAAAATACATGAAGCAAACAGTGACAGCACCTAAGGGAGAAATAGACACTTCTACCATAATAGTTGGAGACTTCAATTCCCTGCTATTATCAATGGATAAAACATATAGAGGATCAATAAAGAAACAAAGAATTTGAATACTACAATAAATTAACTAGACTTAACAGACATTTACAGAATATTACACCCCACAACAGCAGGACACGCAGTTTTCTCAAGTGCTTATGGATCATTCTCAAGGATAACCAATATACTGGTTCACAAAACAAGTCCATATAAATTTGAAAGGATTGAAATTATTCAAAACACTTTCTCAGATCACAATCAAATGAAGTTGGAAATCAATAAAAGGAAAAGGATGAAAAAAATTCAAAAATACACTTTTAAATTACCCGTTGTCAAGGGTGAAATTACAAGAGAAATCAATAGATATCTTGAGGGAAATGAAAATGAAAACACAACATATCAAAATTTATGGAGTGTAGCAAAGGCAGTGTTAAGAGGGAAATTTACTGCCTTAAATGTCTATATAAAAGAAGAAGAAAGAGAAAAAACTGAGGAATCAACTGTTCACTTGGAAGTACTGGAGAAAGAAAAGCAAACTAACCCGAAAACAAGCAAAAGGAAAGAAATAATGAAAATTAGAACAGAAATAAATGAAATTGTGACATGAAAACAATCAAGAAAATCAACAAAGCAGACATTTGTTCTTTGAGAAAATTAATAAAATCAATGGACCCTTAGGTAGATTGACAAAAATAAGAGAAGGGATGCAAATAAATAAAATCAGAAATTGAAGAGGAGACACAACCACTGACCTGAAAAAATAAATGAGGTAATGAGAGAAGGCTATGAGCAACAATATGCAATAAACAATATAACAAATGAAATGGATAACTTTTTAGAAAGGCATGATTTACCAAAGTTGACTAAAGAAGAAATAGACAACCTCAACAAACCAGTCACATGTAAAGAGATTGAATCATCAAGGAGCTCCCCAAAAAGTAAAGTCCAGGATCAGATGGCTTCACATTTGAATTCTATGAAACATTCAAGAGAGAATTAGTACCATTCCTGCTCAAACTCCTCAAAAATATTGAAGAGAAAGGAATACTACCTAACTCATTCTATGAAGCCAACATCATCCTAATACCAAAGCCAGAAGTTGAGAACATGGGTTATCAGGTTGAGGCCTATTGTAAAGGGTCCTAGATTGTAAGTTCTTACAGCAGTTACATATATTCAGGAGTTGTAACTGTTTTTCTAAATTCTGAGATACTGAGCTGTTTGTTTATGACCATGTCATTCCTGGAAACTTTGAGTATTTATGTGACATCTGAAGCTCAGAGTTAGAGCTCAGAAGCTATGAAAGTCAGCAGTACAGCATACAGGAAAAGTTTAAAAAGTTGAAAAAGTGATCAGACTTCAAGTAGAAATATGAATGAAGCTGATCTGGGTAGGACTAAGGTAAATCAGAATACAAAATAAAGGATGATGTGGTCCATATTTTAAAGCTTCAACTTCAGTGTGAGACCAAAGGGAGATATGTTTGGTGTAAAATTTATATTTTGGGTAGTGCACTTCCTAATTTAACTTGTATGGTCATACACCAGAAGTAAATTGAATCTTGTATAGGGTGTGAGATCTTGTTGTTTTGCCCAAGTTACTGTAGTGACCCAATAAATCCCAGAGTAATTTTGGGAATGAATAAATAAGTATTTACAGGATCCTCTTGGGTGACTAGAGAGAAAGGAAGAAATATTCAATTTCCCACTTGTAGAATTTCTGATATTCTTGCAAGCAGTAGGGACAGCCAAATCTACAGGCTGGGCCCTTGATCTTGGGGTTTGCCCCTCTGACACTTATTGCTGCAAAGGATAGGCTAAGCCTACTTAAAATTAGGCCTAAGTGTCACCCACAGAGAACCTATTTTGTTGCTCACATGTGGCGTGTCTCCCTAAAGCCAAATCAGCAGGTGAGCTCACTGCCCTCCTTGCTTTGTGAGACATCACTCAAAGGGGTGTAGGTCTCCCTGGCAATGTGGGACACAAATCCCAGGATGAACTAGGACCCAGTATCATGGAATTGAGAAAGCCATCTTGACAAAAAGAGGGAAGAGTGAAATGAGACAAAATAAAGTTTAAGTGGTTAAGAGATTTCAAACATAGTTAAGAGATTATCCTGGAGGTTATTCTTATGTATTATATAGATATCCCTGTTTAGCTTATGCTGTAGTGGAGTGGCTGGAGGGAAATACTTGGAATTTTTTAGCTGTGTCCCAGTAGCCTTGATTCTCAAAGATGATTATATAAATATATAACTTACAATGTGTGGGATTGTGAAAACCTTTTGTCTGTTGCTCCTTTTATCCAGGGTATGGAGAAAGGAGTAAAAACAAAGTATAGTTACAGAATAAGTAAATAATAGGGGACAAAGGGTAAAATAAATTGTGTAGATGGAAATAGCAGTGGGAGGAATATGGGGTATGGTATGTTTTCCTTTTTCTTTATATTTCTTTTTCTGGAGTTATGCAAATGTTCTAAAAAATGATCAGGATGATGAATACACAACTATGTGATGATATTGTGAGTCATTGATTATACACCAATTATGGAATGTATATGTGTGAAGATTTACCAATAAAAGTATTTTAAAAGTAGTTATAATAATTTTAAAATCTCCCATATCTGTGTCTGGTTCTGTTGCTTGCTATGTCTCTCAGACTGTAATTTTTCCATTGAAATCTTTTTGAAAGCCAACATGAGCATGTAAATAACAGAGTGAAATAGGTCTTTAGAGTGAGGTTTTCTTTTTCTTGCTGGGTTTTAGGCTGTTTCTGTTTTGTTTTTTTTTGCTGTAACTGTAAATATCAGAGATTAACATTTCACATGGGATCCTTGTTTTTGCCTCCCCTCTGATGTTGGAAATGGCAACCTTGAAAATCTTTTCAGCTGTAACTACTTGTTACTACACAGGAGTTTTATTGATGTAGTCATATATGTGAGGAAAGAGAAGCAATCTATAAGCCAATGATTAAATCTCACCCTTTTAGTGAATCTCTGTTCCTGGGCTGTAAGTTCCATAAATGTTTCTCAGATTTTGCTCCCCCCCCATATGACAAAGGAAGAAAAGTGGTATAGGAGTACTACTGTCAAGCTAACTCATGCAAAATCTACAGAAATTTTCCAAATATCTTTTAAGTATTCCTACCTCCCTTTGGCTCTCATAGTAATTTCTGATCCAGGTAAGTTGTGACTCTCTACATCTGCTTATTTCTGCAATTTTGACCAGGTTGTATTAGCTTGCTTCTGACCTCAATTCTCTGATTTATCTAAGAGTTGTTGATTTTCAGTTTTCAAGTTTTTTCTTGGGAGAATGGAAGTGATGACTTTCAAAATCCTTTTATGTTGAAGTGGAAATTGGTTCGTTATTATTTGATCATAAGCATTTAAAAACATTTTCAGCATTGTTCCTTTCTCAATAACTTAGGTATTTGCCATAGTAAGTTTTAAATTTCCAAATATTTTATAATATGTGCACATATATAAGTATATATATGTATATATAATATATACATATATATGAAATTATAATTATAGATATTTATACTATAATTCTTCTATTTTAAAACTTCTTCTATTTTAAAACTTCTATTTTAAATTCATTGTACTCAGTTCTGTATTTTAAGTTTTTAAAGAAATCTTATTTCCTTAAAATGTATTGCAGCTTTTTTAATGTCCTAATGCTTAATTTTTAAATCTTCCATCTGGAGTGCAGAGGCTATATATTACTGAATTGTTGGAAGTGTTATTTTATATATGCCTAAGTATGCCTATAAATATGTCTTTTAATTGTGATGTTCTATCTTTTATATCCTTTCTAAATTATTACTGATTTTACTTATCAATAATTGATAAAGGAGTGTTAAATCTTCTGCCGATTTACCAGTTTCTTCATTTACCTTAACAAAATTTGCTTCATATATATTGAGGCTATGTTAAGTACTTCTATCAGTCAGTATCTTAACAAAAAGAGGGCAGAGTCAAGTGCCATATTTTAAAACTATAGAATAAGAGATGACTTTCAATTGACATGAGCAATTTTCAGTAAGCCACAAATAGTGTACAGTAGCTGCAAGTCTAAGAAGGGTTGAAGTCTAACATTTGTTGAATAGGGTTCGTGGGTGCCCATGAGGGATGAGGAAAAGTGGAGATAGGAGATGAATGATAAAAATAATTTAAAAAAAGAAAAGAAAAGAGGGACTTGAATGAACTTACAAGAATTTTTTCCCATAAACTAAGGGCTATGATTGACTCAAGTCTGTTTCTCTAAGTTCTACAGACAGTCTACACTTATCCACCTCTCAAGCAAACAAAGAAAAACATAACAAAACAAAACAAAACTAAACTAAATTAAGAGAATAAATACGATAATACACTGAGGTATTTTCCTAATTCTATTAGTTCCCTGAAAATAGATGTTACCTAGTAACACAAGTTTTTTTGGTTTTGAGGTGCTTACTTTAGAAGAGAAGGTAGATGGAAAAGCAAATATCCACACTATAACATAGTGATCTTGAATCATTCATATAATAACATTGAAGATAAAAATAAAAGATAAAAGTCTTGAACCCATCTCTATGACCACTCTAATATTAGCTTTATTTCTGTGGTTCTAACTACACAGGCACTGGTTACTGCAAAACGCCCATGGGAAATTTTCCCTCTGGTCTTTTATTTTGCCTTTTAATTCAAGATGTATTAAGCAATGCTTTCTTAAAAGTTTCTCAAAAGTTTTGTATGGGAGACTCATGGAACTGTCAGAGTCTTTCTGCATGTATTTGCTGTTTTCATAGCAATTTTGAGGAATTGCAAAAGAATGTAGCTTAGAGATCTTTATGTTCCTAGAGATATAAAGTTTTCTGTAGGATAAGAACACTTTGGCTAGTGTTATATCTTCATATATATATGAGTATTGTATAAATATTGTGTATGTATAGGAATATTGGAGATAAAATTATTGGAGTTCAAAAAAGCATTTTTAAAAATAAAATTTGGCCAATTAAAATTTTTTACTTGAAGTTTTTTCTAGAATATTGTAATGTGTTCATTTTCAAGAGAGGACATTTAGGAAACTCTGGATGGTAAATTGAAGGCAAAATAAGTTTCTTAAGTCTTTATTTGTATTTATGAAATGTAAGCATAGTGAAAAAATGTATAATCTGGGGATTCATGCAAATAATAGACTTTCTCATTAGTATTTGTGTAACTGTGGGCTCTAGTATCATTATTTCCAAAACAGGGATAATAATACGTAATTAATCAGGTTGTGGTGAATTTGTTTTTATATATTGAGACTAAAATATTAAGTGCTAGCATCAGTCAGAGTCTTAGGGAATATAATGCATCTAAATGTTTTCATTCCTTCATATGTGATATCTAAATATTTTACATGAAATTCATCTAATAATTGATGACATGACTTTCACCTTGACAAACTTTATTATTGATATTATCATTATTATTATTATAGAGGTAACAAATACATTAAAGCACTTTCATGTACAAGTACTGAAAAAAGACAAATGTACTTGATGAATTTTTATACTATCCATATAATCTCATGATGTTAGTCATCAATCCCACTTCCCAAGTGTACTAATTCAATATTTTTTCTTCCTTTTGAAATATAGTTGACATGTCATTTCAAACAATTCCTCAAAAGAACTTTCTCCTGGAATTTATATTTTAAAGAAAGAAAGAGGATATTTTGGTGAATCTCTTCAACTGTAAGTTATCTGAAAATGTAAGCTCAAAATTCTCTCCAAAAACCCTGAGTAGCTATGCATGTGTGCATATACACAAGTGTATGAGTGTGTGCATGTGTGAGAGAGAGACAAAAAGAGACAGAGACAATGGATTTGTTAAGGCACAAGGAAAGTTGAGGATTGTATCACCAAGAGGGAATGATTGGAAGATGAGTCTGGATTATATTTAAGCATAAATTAATTTTTTTCAAAGGATTCCTAGTGGAGACTTTATACACATTGCACTGAAGGATATTTTCCTACATGGTTCTGTGTTTTCCCAAATGATGGTCAGTCATTGTAAGGAGAAGAGGAAGCGATACAGATGTTAAGAGATGCTGATATTGCACTATGTTAGGGAAACATTCTAAATCTATATTTGAACTTTTTATCATTTTAATCCTCTGGTTTTTTCTATAGTTTTGCTCTACAGGTTTAATGAAAAGTGATCTATATGTTCTGTAACTTGTCAGATTCTTCCACATATCTAGAGAATAGGTGTGGATGTTATTAAGAAAGAAATATTTTGTGAAGTTGAATTTTGAATGCAGAATAAACTTTGACCAACTCCCAGGTTTTTCCTTGTGTGTTCTTCAGCCCTTCATTTGTGGTAGAAAAAAATCCACAAAAGATAAAAACCAATTGATGAAAATGCTGATATCCACTTCCTTCCACAACAGTTTGTTTCTCTCCAAAACATTTTCAGAACTGTTTGTGGGCTGAATTAAGTTAAAATCATAAGTACATACCTTATTGTTTATATAGATTTAATTTCCTTTTCTCTTGGCATATGTTAAATGGATCCAGTATCATTTGTTCTATTTGCCAGATAAAGAAGATGACTCAGAGAAAATGAATGACTCAGTACTACGACCATAGGAATTACAAGGACATACCAGAATGAATGCATTTCCTCATGATCCTTACACTACATCTTACTATACCCTCACAAATGCCATTATCAAAACAACAACTTCATCAAGGGTGAGAGATTTTAGAGAAACCCATTATTTTGCTGAGGATATTTGCATAGGGGTAAAGTTGATGGTTTCAGTGTAAATGTATTAGTTCCCTAATCCCAGATACACTACACCTGGGTGTCTGCACTTTTCTAAATATGTGCTCAAACATTCAGGTTATTCTTATTTCTAATTAGTTCTTTCACCATGACAAGAGAAAACAGCCTTCTAAAGTGTTCTTAAAGTGTTAGCAGCAGCCTCTAAAAATGTCTTTAATTACAAGAAAGGTGCAGATTTTATCTAGCATCATCTTCTTTCCTATATTTACACACCCAGAAATCACTGTCTCTTGTTCCCTATTTCCAGTCTGTCTATGTTCATCTTCTACTTGGCAGACTTTAACGAATTGCACTATTTGCAAATAAATTGTAAATAATAAAGGCTGTTTCTCCTTTATGATTGAAAGCCTTGATTTTATTTTTTATTTCAAGAATAAATATTTAGTTTCAGTTGCTATGTGGAATATTAACGTGACAATGACTTAAAGTCTGTGTAGCATAGAAAAGGGGGGTGAGTTGCTTAAATTTATATAGGTTGTCAGTGGTAACAAAAGAGAAAGACACTGTTTCCTTTCACAGAAATGAAAAACAGCTGAAATTCCATTTGGTTGTGGATAATATAGCAGAGCTGTGACGCTCACAGAATCTGGCATTAGATAGAGGCTCATATTTTAGGTCTTCTATTTAATATCTTAATGTAATTAAGAATTACACTGTTATAAGTCATGAACATACTATGCCCCTATTACACATTCATATATGTAAAATGAGTATACAAAGAGTGTGTCCCTAAGCATTGGGTGAATTTGGAGGCTAAAAACATGTAATACGTTTATAAAAGTGTGAGGAGTCAATTATGCTTTCATTAAAAACCATTTGACACAATAATGATGCAATAATCTAAAAAAGATTTAAATGCTTAATCGTGTAATCAATATGCTGTGGTGTACATTATCATTCAATTTATAAATCTATTCAAAGGTTTAAAGATGCTATTAAATAATCAATATTTCATTTTGAATTATTTCTAATGAATTAAGCTTCTATTGTGAATGTCGGATGCACATTAACTTTATGGAAAGTCAGAACAATGTCACTGAATTTGTCTTCTTGGGGCTGTGGGACAATAAGCAAACTGAGCTACTGTTCTGCTTCTTGATCCTGCTCTGTTACTTGTCTGTCTTAATGGGGAACTTTGTCATCTTACTGACAATCACCTGCAGCCATCTAATTGAGCAACCCATGTACTACTTTCTCTGCCACCTCTCCCTCATGGACGTCTTCTACACTTCTGCTATTGTTCCCCGGCTAATCAAAGACTTAGCTCCAGAGTCAAAAAACATTTCTTATAGTGACTGTATGACCCACCTCTTCAGTGCCCGCTTGCTAGAAGGTGTGGAAATATTCATCTTGGTGTCCATGGCTTTTGACCACTATGTGGCCATTGTCAAGCCCCTGCATGACATGGTCATCATGAACAGGCAGAGGTGTCACATACTCATTGTTGTGGCCTGGGTTGTGGGTTTTTGGCATTCAATTGCTCTACTGCTCATGATCCTCAGTTTACCTTTCTGTGGTCCTAATCAGATCAATCATTACCTATGTGATGTGAAGCCTCTTTCAAAACTGGTCTGCAAAGATATTCACATTGTTACTATCTTAACCATTGTCAATTCAGGGATGGTGGTAGTTGTAGTTTTTCTTGTCCTTTTGGTTTCTTACATACTCATACTCTACAATCTCAGGACACAGTTCTCTGCATGGCAGTGCAAAGCTCTCTCAACCTGTAGCTCTCACATAATGGTTATAGTTTTGTTTTTTGTGCCCTGTATCTAGACCTATATTCTACCTACTGGTAGTGAGAACAAGGACAAGGAAATCTCTGTGTGTTACACTGTAATTGCCCCCATACTGAATACTCTCATCTATACCCTGAGAAATGTGGAGATGAAAATTGCCATTCAGAAGTTATGGTCTCAGATGTCACACTCAGAATTAAAGAAATAAGATGATATTTACTTTATATCCTATGTCCCCAGGGTAGTAAAGAGATATATTTTAGAAAGGACTCTCTTTGTGGTTTGTATTAAATGACCCTTGACATAAGAAACAAAGGCACAAATTACTCTTGTTCATATTACAACCTGCACACTTGTATTGGATGAATGTGAGAAATGTCTTACTAAAGTACATCTTTGATCATGTCATTCACATCTAAAAAATTTATCTGGAAGATTATTTTCCTTGGAATAAAATATAACCATCAAAAATTTTTTAAAAATGTAACCTGAACATTTTTAGTCACAAATCTCCCAAAATTGGCCCAAGTTTAATTTGCTCATCTCAGTCCTACTACATTGGAATAAAGTGTGATGTAACAGAAAGGTTATAGATTTGTGGCAGGGAAATATTGGTCAAATACTGACTGTACTGTCTGGTTTTATTTCTGACTTTTGGCAATTTACTTCAATTTTCTGAGTCTTCATTTTTGAAATATGTATGAAAGTGGGGTAATATTATTCTTCATAATGATGTTGTAAGATTATGTTGGCTAACACCACATTTTATAACTCCTATAGATTTATTTGTTAATTCCTCTCCTTAGGATGTCCCTTCTCCTTTGCTTTGCAAAGCTACAGGTCTTCCAAATATTTCACACTCTTCTATTACTACCTTTTCCAGGAGGATTTTGTAGACCTACCAAAAGATCAGAATTACTTCCTTTTCCTTTCCTTTTCTTGTTTTTCTATCTGATGGTGGTTGCAGATTTTCTTGTACTTTTGGCCTTCTTACATAATCTTACTCTAAAATTGTTTGGGAATGCTCTTGTGTAGAAGCTTTCTCAATCAATAACTCACACTTAATGTTTGTAACTTTGGTTTTTTTTTTGTCCTGTACCTAATTCTATATTCTAAGCTGTTGGTGAGAATGAAGTCAAGGAAATTTCTGGATTTTACACTATGATTTTCCTCTTGCTAAAGACTCTCTTCTATACTCTGGAAAATATGGAGATGAACATTTCTATGCAGAAAAGATGGTCTCAAATGTCACACACAGAATTAAAGTTAATAAAATGATAATCATTTTGCTTCCAATCCTGTACCCCAAGACGGTCAATATTAGAGTGACTGTAGAAAGAATTTAATCTTTCTTTTGGAGTTGAACTAATTAACCACTAATTTACATGGGCCAAAGTTTCAGATTACCTTTATTTGTATGGCATTCTGTAATTTAAAAGGCCTAACTAGTTGCAGGTTCTCCCTTTCAGATATGAAGAATGCAAGTAATACCTTAAAGCACAGTATTAGTCATTTCACACCCATATCCAAAAATTTGCTGGGAGACACTTTTCCCCAAAATAAAATCCACCTTTCTCTCATGTGGTTCAAAAATAGCCTCAAATTCACCTGTCAACCTTTCTAATGTATGACCCAGTGCATAGGAAGAAAATATGGTTTTACACTATGATAATAGGCTTTACAGTCCAGGAGAAATGGTCCAAATGCACCCTTTCAATTTTCACCACTGGCTCATCTCAATTTTCTTAATTGTGATTATTCTCATTTTTAGAAATATCTATGAAAATGTGGTAATATTATGTTTGGTAAAGATATTGTAAGATACATGGGCTATGATACGTGAAATATTATCATGGTCTGTAGAATTATATATATTATAGTTGGTTCTATTACCCAACATTTTGTTTGTTTTTCTCTTCTAGAATGTTTTATCAGCTAGAAAGAACCCCTCTCCATTTTCTCCAACTACCCACAGTCTCTCACATCCCTGGGATTGCTCCTCTGCTTAGGATGTTCCTTCTCCTGTAAGGATGATTCATGTCTTACATATAATTCACACTCCATTTCCTAATGTTATTAAGGAGGATTTTGCACACTTATCAGTAGTTTACAATTATTTACCTTTTTCTCTCCTATTACTACAGTGCTAATTATATGTAATTTTACCTTATTTCAAATTGTACAATAATGGTTCTTCCTTATGAAGTTTTTTTCCCAACTTAATTGAGGAATATAATACATGCTATGTCATGGTTTTCATATCTCTCTTTTTCTCAGCAATGTAAGACTAGCACAAAAAAGGCCCAAATAAATGCTTACTGAATTGAATTAAAAGCTCTTTTTATGACTGCATACACTGTTTTTACTTATACATAATATCCCTATGCCATTTACAACCATATATTTATAATGAAATACATGATGTCTGACATGCTATATATTTTAGTATGTACATAAGTGTGTGCCAGGTATATAATGAAATTTTAGCAGACTCTCAGCACCTGTTTTTAATTCTTTATTTTCCATATAACGGAGACATTGCTATTTCAGTTACTCCTTATACTCACAGCTCATAAATCTTATTATTTACAACCTTGGCTTTTATTCCCATATCTCCAAACATTTTTCTTAGCCAAGGCACTTATCTTTTCTCAACAGAATGACCTCATATCTTCCACACAGCAATTTTCTGATTGTGTTATTCCTGCCTGGAAGACAGAGGGAGACCCAGGAAAAACATCACAGTAAAAACAATATTTGTCTTCAGTGGCAGGAACTCCTCAACTGGTGTTTTTCTACTAGGGGCCATTCCCATATCTAACATAATTCTTGTTTCTCTTGAAGATATGGAAAGATCGGGGTATTGGGGGAAAATATCTGTCTTTTCCAAAGTTAATTAGCTCTGACTAGTTATTCACAATTCTGTTTGATTTGGTTTAATATACTATTTTTGAGGGGGTATTTAGATTTTTTATGTAATGAAGACTGTGGCTGTGCACTGTGGGTGTATATGTGTGTGTGTTTGTGCTTAATGTGTGTGTCTGTGTGTATGGCATGGGAGGACTTAGGTTTCTTGAGGAAAGATCTGTAGAAAGAAATCAGAGAGAATGCTGTTCTACAAAACCATAAAACTTTTATTTTTAATTATAATTCTTTTAAAGGTAACACATTTTATAGGCAGAAAAATGATGAAAATATAAGTAAAGCCTACAATGTAAAATCAATTGATCTATTTTTAATGATCTATTTCTTATTTTTTCTTTCTAACATTCATTTTCCAGTCCTTAGCACAATTACTGTTAACTGCAAAAGCATCTGATAAATGAATAAATACAATAATTTTATGAATTGTTTTTCTCAGCATGGGAGTGTAAGCACAAGTTAATTCAGAATTAGTTTGAGTCATAGATATATTATTTAAAAATCCTGTACATTAACATATGTCTTTTGGATTTAAAATGTTTAAAGTTGATCATACTAAATGTTAATACAGGAATAGCTTACCTGGCATTTAAATACTCATATTACAGGTGAGTAATGGTGGCTCAGTAGGCAGAGTTCCCACCTGCCATGCCAGAGACCCGGGTTCAATTCCCGGACTCAAAACAAATTAAATATGTATATTGTACAGTCATATTATTTAAGTGTCAAGGTCAGAAATCACCATTGTGGAGGAGTCTTAGATATCTTGTCTTAGATAGGACACGAATGAAATGCTCAAGGCTAAATTAGGAAGTATATAACAAAATTTTACATAATTCCTTGCCTTAGCCATACTCTTCCTATTAATTATTCTTTACTTCATACCCATATCCGTCTTAAAGTTTCTACTGAGAGTGAATATGTAGACAGGTTTACACTTTCCAAATATTCTCTAAAAGAACTTGTGAGACTTATGATTTTGTTGACAATATATCCTAAACATGTCAAAGTCATCTTAATTTCAATAGTTCTTTCTTTACTGTCTACATAAACTATAAAATTGCTCAGAAAATTCAATTTTGCTAAATGTCTCTTAGACTACCTTTTTCAACTAAAAGTGCACAAAGAGACTTTTATTTATATTCTGATATTATCATTGTAAAATAAGCCATCACCTGAATTGGGTCCACCATAGGGAAAATTGGTCTAGCAGCTGTTTTTACTAATCTTTTTTATTCAGGAAACTTGGAATATATCAGATGAGTATTCACACACTTGATCCAGATTCATATTTCATTGTAGTTCATATGTTATAGAACTGGTGATTAGAATAGGTTCTCACATGCAGGATATGTGCTGTGCATGGTACATTATGGAGGCCACATTTAAGTTCTGGAGTCAGAAAGGAATATTTATGATAGTCTTTGCAACTTTTCACTTTAACCACACAAACGCCCTAGTTTAAGATATATCCACATTAATGATCATAAAGGCATTATTTACAATTGCTAAAAGCTGAAAGAAACCCAAGTGACCATCAAGTAAAAAATGGATAAACAAAATATGGTATCTACATGCACTGGAATATTATTCAACATTAACAGGGAATGACATTCTTAGCATGTGACAACATGGATGAGACTTGAAGACATCATATTGAGTGAAATAAGTCATACACAAAAGGACAAATATTGTATGATATCTCTGACATGAAACAATTAGAATAAGCAAACCCATATAATCAGAATCTAGAATATGTATTACCAGGGGCTGTGTTGGGGGTAGGGAATAAGAAACAAATGCTTACATTTTACAGAACTTCTGTTGTGGTTGATTGAAAGTCTTGGTAAAGGACAGTGGTAGCATAAAATTGTGAGTGCAATTAACAGCACTGAATTGTATTTGTGAATGATGTTAAATGGTAAAATATTAGGTTATATATATGTTACTATAATCAACATTAAAAGAATAAACATAGGGCTGTACAACACAAGGAACCGTATTGTAAAAAATGGACTGTAGTCAATAGAACAATGATAAAAAATATTCTTTCATGAATTATAACAAATGTACCTCCTAAAGCATGGTGTTAATAGGGTGGTATAGGGAACTCTGTATTTTATACATTTTATGTTGGACATGTCTATAAGCCTAAAAATTGTCTTAAAAAGCAAATTTTTAATAAAAAAAGTAAAAAACAATAAAGTTTTCCCAGCCCAGTGAGTCAGAAGAAGACTTAGATAGCTGGGGGATGTCATGGTCAGGTTCATGTGTCAACTTGGCCAAGTGGTGTACCCATTTGTCTGGTTGGGTAAGTGCTGGCCTGTTTGTTGTTCTGAAGACATTTCATAGAATTAAATCATGATTATGTCAGCTCCATCCACAGTTGATTGCATTTGTAATAAGCCAAGGGGAGTGTCTTCTGCCATGAGTGATACTTAATGTAATCACTGGGAGGCTTTTAAGGAGGATTAGGAAGAGAAACTCTCTTCTTCCTGCTAAGGCTGGTGAGCATCTCCTGTGAGTTCCTCTAGATCCTTCATTGGAGTCATCAGCTTCACAGCCTGTCCTATGGAGTTTGTACTCTACATTCCCTTGGTTATGTGAGATACTCTTATAAATTTTATATCTACTGATATTTCCTGCTGATTCTGTTTCTCTAGAGAACCCTAGCTAATACAGGAGACTTGGCTGGATTGGGTGTGAGAAGGATCAAGGGTTCTTTAGGACTTGTGGAGTGGGTTGTTATATGGTGCATTGTGGGCACACAAGCCTGGGTACAACCCGACTTCCAGCAAATGTCTGCTTTATTACTTACACAGCACTGTACGAATGGTCCAAGAAAGTGTGTCTGTCACTTCTAATTGCTGAGGTATTGATGCTGGTCAAGAGAATTTATGGTATGGTAAAGCAACATCTAGGGACAAAATTGCTAGAGAAAGTGTAAAGTAGCTTTAGTAGATGTTGTCCAATGCATTTTAAAGATTTTGTGCAATTTTGCATTACTATCAGTCATATATCAGATTTCCAATGTTTATTTTGGGAATGTGATTTTTTTGTCTCTTGTCTCTTTATTGGTCATGCTAAATGTTTCTGGCTTTTAATAATCCCTCCAATGAACAGTCTGGGATTTGTTGATATTCAGAGATTGTTTTTAAGTCATTTTTTCTTTCCTTATTGTTTTGTTGTCGCTGTATACTTTGTATTTTTTTATTTGCTTTGTATTTTCCCAAAGCTCGATAGCTAGGATATTCAGAACATTATTTACTAAACTTGCTTGATTTTCATCTTAGTGCTGATAAATCCATTATGTACATTGGTTTTTAAATGCTACTAAGAGAAAATTGAATTTATTAACTCAATAAATTCAATAACTTAAATAGAATGGAAAATATGCTTTGAGTGATATTGGTTAGAAAAGTTCAAAAAACATCTCAATAGCTTGTATATCTCTTAATGAGATTGATTTTTTTTTGTCTTAAATCTTCCTACCATGAAGCCCAATATCTGAACTTGTGCATATAATAAAAATTAAAGAAGAAATAAAACTGATTACATACAAATTAAAGAAGAAATAAAGCTGATTACAAACTTCCAGATCTCATTAGATCAGCATTTCTCTCATAATTAAAAGTTATAATAGCTTCTATACATTCCTTTAGATTTGCTACAGAGTTGGTCATATCATCTGTAAGTATATTTACTTTTTAACAAATCTACATATTTTTTGTAATAAGTGAGTTTTGCATTGTTTCAGGATAAGTTCAATACACAAAAATCAATTTTAGTTTTGTATTTGCCACAAAAATCAATCATTAATTGAATTTTTAGAATATCACTTTTAATTCCCTGGGGCTCCCATAACAAAGCAGCATATATTAGATTCCTTAAAACAACAAAAAAATGGGATTAATATATACTTCAATCATACATTCTGAAAGTAAAATTATTTGATCCCAATAAAATGATAATAAAAGGTTTCAGTGTTTTGTAGAATGAACATTTTCTCTGCTGCAATGTCCTTTTACCTGATCCTGCCTCAATTTCTCTCATTGCATACACACACATACACAATCTCACACTCACAAGGACAGTTTCTTTACTAAAAATATCAAAATACTCCCAGGAAGAAATATTATATTAAACTAAGCCAAATAATATAGAGAGCTAATTGCATTTGCAACAGACAGAAGGTTCCCCCCTAATAATCCAGAGTTTCCCATGGCTACAGGGATTAATGTGTGAAAACCACCTAGGGTTGAAACATCAAAAGAGGAGTTCTGTCAGTAAGGATGAACATTATGCTTTTCCAGGACCTCCCCTAGCTTCAGGGAAGGAGTAGGTGAATCAGAAAATCACTGTGAGAAATTAATGTAATGATTCTCTTAAAGAGAGTCAAGGGCCTGGTCACAAAGAAGTGTCTGGAAAAATAAGAACCAAGGCACAAAGATGAGACTGGGTTGTGTGACCTATGATGCAAGAATAAGAAGTAACTGGAATAGCAGTACCCCCATGTTGCAGAAAATAAACTAGTAGATATTACAGATGCTGATGGTGCAAAATTCCAACCTATACTTGACAAGTACTTAAGACTATACTATAATAAATGGCATTTCAAATATCACATAATTCATTATAATGCATGAGTTAAACAGTTTAAAAGATATTCTGTGTATGTGAGAATTGTACCTGCACTGAAATAAAAAAGAGCTTGGATCTATGGATTAATTGTCAGCATTTATTTAGATCTTATTTTTTGCTGGGCATATTGTTAAGAGAAAGACACAAACAAACATAAAAGGTATCAAGGTATCAAGCATATAACATATGACCAGTCAAATTGGGAAAACACTTTCTTAAGAAGAAACACTGATGAACAATTCTAAATAGGATATAATTACATATAATTAGCAATATAAGAACAGGGGAGAAAATAATTTTTGTATGTTGATGATTCTGCAAAATAATACTGCATTAATATAATACAAGTGGGAGTGGGAGTCACAGGTAAGACAAGGACCATCAGTTTATGCCAAGGGCTATCTCTAGCAGAAGAAAGAGCATAAATAATCATTTAATGATTTCTTTAGCAGTCCTTTCTAACATCACTTTCTGCATAAACACTTGTAGATTAATTTATAATGATTTGATCAATAGTTTTGTTAAACATGTATGTGAATGTAAAACAGGCTAATTCAAAACAAGTTTGGGTCAAGAAATTTGAAGTTAAAAAATTACCCATTTAATTTATGATTTTTCAGATGTAAAATATTTAAATCCACTATAATAGATTTTATTAAAGGAATGACCTAATTCAACGAATACTCATATAGCTTACACCCCTTAGGTGAAGACCTAAGGTGCTTAGAAATCACAAGACCTGATGATGATTAGATGTCTTGGGTGGTGCTTAAGGAAAGATTGGAGGCAAAATTAAGTTGTGAGTGACACAGTTCTATATGCCTTCCTGCCTGGGTCACTCTCTTCCTTGGCATCACTCTTTTATTTATGCTGATATCTGTCTGTCAGCCTATGTTGAGTATGCTTTATTATTGTTCTCTTAAAGACTTTTCAAGATTTATGATTATTGTCACAATATATCCTAGATATTTCAAAGTGATCTTAATTTTAAAAATTATTTTTCCTCTCTACACAGCCCATCAACTTTCTCAGATCAATTTGATTTTACTAAATGTTAGAGTGTCTTTTCTTCTAAAGAGTGCACAAAAGAATCTTACTATACTTGTGTTCTAGTTTTTCATTGTAAAATGATCTACCATCTGAATTGATTCCACTATCAAGAAAACTGGACTAGCAGTTGATTATTCTTGCCTTCTCTATTCAAGTAACTTGGAATATATCAGATAAGTAAGCATGATCTTTTTGCTAGGCTCATAATTTTGTTCAACTCATATTATGACTGATTAGCATATATTCTCACATACAAGGGATGTGATGTGCAGGGTACACTATGGAGACTAGAGTTTAAGAAGTGGAGTCAGAAAGAAATCTTTACACAACTAGTTTATTTGATCATGAATATAAATGACATAAAGCTTCATTTGATTCTTGACATAGAAATTGTTCCATATTTATTTTGTAGTAGTTGGTTCCATTACTAGTATTTCAGAGAATTTATGCATCATCCCCAGAGGAGTTGAGGAGTATTGATAGGTAGAGGTGGAATCCAGGCTCTCCTACTTTGCAATTCAACTTTTATCCTCTGTGCTGCATTGTCTCTGTTAGCAAGAGCATCAGTTCTGTCTGTAATAGTAACTAGGGAATGAAGCAGTGTTTGTGTCTCTGATCAGCTGGTCCCATCTTTTGGTGAGGTGGAAGAGAGAGAGAGATTGCTAATTTTCTGTCTCAAGTTCATTGTGGTCCTGGCAGATGCTTTGTTCCTGAAGAGCAAGGGTGGGCTCTGACTTTACATTTTTCTCAAAAAGACAGAAGTTTGGAAAACTCAAGACCCTGAGCTCAGTCTCTGAATAACGTCTGATGCATTTGACTTTGAGATTGGATTCCCAATTTCCTTTAGCATTGTATTCCCCAAATATTTAAACTCATGTTACCTTGCTTCCTTACTCTTATTTATTTTCATCTCTCTATTATTGAGAATTATTTAACAAATTTATGATATAATGAATAAAATGATCCCATTGAACCGCAATTATACCTAAAACATAAGTATAGGTTAGATAAATGATATTTTAATTAAACCTCTTTCTTTTATCCCCAATGCTGAAATATTTTAATAGGTCCAGATTCTCTTGATGGCTCCTTTTTCATATAAAAATATCATTAAATGTTCCTCCTTATGGAGAATCTCTGCTAATTAATCCAGTTTATTGAGCAAGAGTTGAATGCATCTCTGGTTCCATCTAGAGATTTACACATGAGAATCTTCAGATCAATTGCATATAAGCTTGTAGAATGTTAGCCTCCCCAAAATTCCTCACATGTCCAATTTGTAACTTTCTTGTCCCATGTACCTCATCCAAGTGGATACATGTTGGAAAGAACACTGATCTTATTGTTTTGTTTCCTGACACTTAAATGGATGTGAGACCTCACTTTAAGACCAAGGATAATTCATTTCACACAATTTGAGCTTAATTTGATCATCTTAGTTCAAAGCAATTCCAAAGACCATACAAAAGGTTATAAATTGCTAAAAAATTTCAAACTCATTTTGACATATGTATGGAAATGCAATGGATGTAGATTAGATCCTAGACTTTCAAATAAAATAAATTTGGAGAATTTACACTACATGTTATCAAGTTATACTACAAAGCCATGGTGACCAATGTGGTGTTCAATTTAATAAAGATGGGCAAGTAGTCAATAAAACAGACTGGAAAGTATATCAGTGGAGCTACATATCTAATAACTAATGTATAGTAACTAATCTCATCAAAATTCTGTAGATAATTCAATGGATAAAGAAGAGTCTTTTCAACAAAGGGTGAGGAAACATTTGGATATCCATAAGGACCAAAAAAACTAAGCTCAATCTATGCATCATATGTTGTACAAAATTAATTTAAAATGAATCTTAAACCTATCTTTGAAGTAGAAAATCACAAAATGTTTAGGGTAAAGAAGCAATAAAATATTTCTGACTTGGATTAGGTAAAAAAAAAAAGGTCCTTAAACACAATACCAAAAGCATAATCCTTAAATAAAAAAAGATAAATTGGACCTCATCAAAATTAAGACTTTTGCAGCACAGGTTGAAATGACCAGAAGTGAATTCAGGATCAGGTTGGCAATATTCCACATTGCACTTGAGGCACCTGAATACTTATCTAAGGGGTACCCAGGTGTGGGTTTGTACTGTGAGGATAGAATGTGGAAGGAAGTGCTACCTCCTTGAGTGCAGGTGACCTTGAGTGAAAAGTGGTGAACCTCAGGCATTATGGTGAAGTGGACAACTAATCAAATGTTAGATTTTTATATCCTTCTTGCATAAGTGATAGAATCCTTCATTGTCTCAAGGTTACTTAACTTTCCAAGCCTGGAAGAAAGATTTAAATTTAGAATTGCCCAAATCTTTCAATTAAAGAAAGACACAGAATTCAGTTCTGCTGCTTTCTAGCTGTTTCAGCTAGTGTTTAAACTTTAGATGTTTCATGTCCTTTCCTGAATTATATAGCTCATAATGCTTATTTTAAATTATGTGTTTTTGTGAGGATTATTTGATCTAATGAACATAAAGTGCTGAATATTTTCTTGTTATTATTAAGATCATTTTTTCTAAGTTGGTTGATCTGAACCACATAGGTTGTATAAAGCACTGAATTTCTGAAATTTGAATGCCTGAGAAATTTTTCATGTATGGATTAGTGCCTGGAAGAGTGAGACAAGAGCTAATAGTACTTTAGTAATTTCATTCAGTGCTGAACCTCTATAACATGCAAAAATGCAGTGACAGGGCAGGCCACGGTGGCTCAGCAGGCAAGAATGCTTGCCTGCCATGCCAGAGGACATGGGTTTGTTTCCCGGTGCTTGCCCATGTAAAAAATTTAAAAATTTAAAAATTTAAAAAAAATGCAGTGACAGAGAAAAAAGAACCTCATAGTTAACATGGTAAAGTCTTGCTACATTTTCAATGCTTATTTCCTCTGTCATTTTCATTATACTCTCACTTAACGTTGTGACATTTTCACCCCTGATATCCCTATGGAGAACAATGTTCATTCCTTTATCTTTTCTTATATTTTGTCTCATATACCCCAACAATCTATTTGAGAAAAATTAGTCCCTTGCAGTAATTAATTTGGTCCCAGTTGATTTTGCAGATCATTGGTTTTATTCATCTATCTACCTCTGCATACCTACTCTTGATAATGATACTAGATAGTAAATTCCTGCCTTTGTTTCTCTATCCTTCCTCATTCAGATTTTCCTGGTAGGTTGACTAACACGATGCAGGCTGCATAATCTTGTCTCCTGTTATTCAGAAAGCTAGAAGAGCACAGTGCAAAGTGTAACCTGAACTCCTCTGTATCTTATTATAGCATTTTAGGGCTTCCTGAGAAATGGTGTTTGAGCCAGTCCAACTCAAAGTTAGAAAGTAAATGCTCAGAAGCATGGAGGATATTACATGCACAACATCTTATGGACATGACAAGCACAGTGGCTTAGGAGCATTTAGATGGGATCTGTTTAGACGTGCCTCATGCATTGTGTCCCATTGAAATACCAGCAGGACTCATGCTGAATTAAGATTTGGGAAAGATACAGCCAGAACATTTCCAATCTGTCCTACCAAGGGACCGGTTGAAATTCTGAAGAAGAACACATTGAATGCCAGGGCAGTCAGTTAAAAAACATTTATTAGAGCAATTTACTAACAGAGCTGAAGCTATCTTCTGGCATCAACAAGACTGACAATAAGTTCACCATAGTATGTCTGCACCTCTGATAACTATTCTACAAATTATATATTAATGAGGAACATAAATGGTTAAAGGAGCTTGCATACAAGTTTTGGGAAAACATCTTGTATGTTTTGTTTTCCCAAAAAGAGGTGTGCTTGTGGTGGGCAGTGTTCAAGATTATAGCAACCAAAGCTTAGTATTCTTCCAGGAAATTGTAGGGAGAGATGATCAAGAAGAAGAGCAAGGATGAACACAATCTTTGATCAGGTATAAGGTTCTGTACATATGCAATCCACACCCTTGAACAGTCCTTACATGACTCCACAGACAGGAAAGAATATAGTTTGTAAGTCATTTTTCCCATTTTTAAGAACACTGGACCTAGACCTGGCATCGACATTATATGCAAGTGCCAAGAATAAGTCAAGTTGCCACAATATCTAGAAGGCTCATTAACAGTGTTTTCCATCAGATACCCCAAGCTGTGAACTAAGGCTTTATTTGAGACCACCATGGGTCATCAATCATTTGACCTATAAGTTGCAATTATTTTTGCAATTGAATTAAGGACTATTTACTGAAATGTAGACACTGCATTTAGTTTATAATAAGGCATGTTTCCCTTTTGCTATGATGAGAATATCCAAGGCCATGTCCTTTTATGCATCTCCTTGCACAAAGATGAGATTTCTTTATCTAGTGTGGAGAAGGTGCTCAGTCTCATTGAGGACCATGGTTATAAATTTGGGGAGTGGTCTATATCTTGAGCTTGATGCTTGATTTCACTATTAACCCCTTAGGGAACAAAAACAGAAATGAAAAAATCCCACTAAGAAAATACAGGACTTCTCTACCTCCTTCTCCAAGTAGGTTTAATTAAGGACACTGGCATTTTATTTGGTGTCTTAGAGTGAATGCAAGGGAAATCAAACCTGCATCTCTCCATCCAACCAGGTTACAGCCATGGCCATATGATTGTGCTGCATAATGGATATTGATCATACTCAGTAGCAAAACTGCTATTTAGGGCAATGGTCTGGGAGCATCTTTCAGGAGATGTACAGCCGAGATATCTAGCATTAATTGACTCATGGTCTTTGGTGGTTTTGTTTCTGTTCTCAACATGGCCCTATACAATCCACCTGGCAGGTATGTGATGCTTTGGTACCTCTTATAACAGGGCCAGATATCATGGACAGAGATTTGAATTGCCTTTTGCACCAAGTGCAGCAATTCTGGTTGACTCTCACAATGTCCTTACAGATGATGGACAGACTAGTCACCTGTGCTGGCCTCCAGATTGGTTAAATACCTCTGTGTCCCTGTTTCCAGTGTATGCAGTGGGATATGTCTGTCTCATCAGTCATTTCCTCTGCCTGGGTCTTTGCTCCTCAATTCTGTAGGGAAATCAGGTGCTGGGCAGCCACATGGAAGTCTGTGTCATTCCTCTGGACTTTAAAGGATGTTCCAGATACACTGGCAGAGTTCAGACCCCCAAAATGGATTTCCATTTATAAGCTGTTTATGGGCTCTCCATTGGGTAATTTTAGGCAAAAGTTTCCTATGTGGCATCTAAGGTTGCCCCTATGACAGTATTTACTCCCAGGACATTTGCAGGTTATGCACACACACATCTCTAGGATAGAGGGGCTTGCTTTATTTGAAGGAGGAAATGAGCCTTTTGTACCAGGATGGTTGTGCTCCATACTCATCAAGAGATGTCAGAGGGTAAGAGAACCAATGGGATTTCTGCACAAAGGTGCATTTGGCTCCTAACTAGGACCAAACTACTTCTGTTTGTCTTGAGGGCCAATATATGGTAACTTTCACATGGGGCCTCCAATCCCCCAGATGGGCCCTACATCTTGCAGAAACTTGGCCTTTCTCTGAGGGGAGATGATGTGGGGGTTGCTATTTTCTTTTTTGCCTCCTCATCTTCAGGGGGATGGAGTTCATCCTAACCCTTGTCTACAGGGCCCTCTAGTGTACTGTTTTGGTTTCAGCCCTTTCCAGTATTTTAGCAGGACAGCAATGAGTTTTTGGTCAATTTTCCCTCACAGCACCCAAACTTTCAACAGGCCCTGCCACATCTGCTTATAGGAAACATTCTTTGCATTGGATTCCAGGGAGGCCGTTTTTACCCATATTTCACTCCCCTTTTAGACACTTCAGAAATTTCTTACATCATACACAGGAATATTTGTAAGAGGGCTTAAAATGCATTGAATAGTACCTTCCAACTAAGATGTGCTACTTTTAATAATTTATTTCTCATGGTTACTATAAAAAAATAAAAATAGCATCCTCAAGCCAGAACAGTGGGACATAAATGTATACACCAACTGCTAGCTCACTACCACTGGAACAGCCAGATACCTGGGCAGCCAAAGGCTGCACAGAGGCAGGACCATCCCTGGCTCTGGTCCCATAGCCTGGCTTGGGTTGCCTGTGTGTCACAGTGACTCCAAAGCTCTGGGTGGCATGGCACACATGGCAGGAGGTGTTAAGGGGACCAGGGAGACAGCAGGAGAGGGACACCGTTAGCTCTGGACTGTGGTCCATCCAACCATTCCAGCAGCTTTAGCAAACTAAAACAACTTGCTTACATGTTTGTGAAAATATCTTGGTATGTGCCATTTTCTCAAAACTCTGATACACTTGGGATGGGCAGTGTTTAGGATAATAGCCAAAGGTCAGCATGCTTCCAGGGAGTTATGGGGAAGTCAATCCTTGGAGGTAGGAAATGGTATATTCATCACATAAGCAGGTATTGTAATTTCTCAGAGCTTTCAAAGACCTAGTAACCTATTTATTGTCACATAATTTTATTTTCTGTTCTTCCAAACCAAATGTCTTTTAGGCATAGCAGTAAAGTAAATGACTCCCAAGACTTAGAAGCTTGCATTGCATTTTGTGTAAATTCAAAATATTTTTCTTATTTTCAGTCTTAGCTCTGTATTCAATGTTCCCAGTTTCCAAATAGGTAGAATAAAGATGTACTTCTCTTTGTTTCCCTGAAGGGTTTAGGGGGTATTTAAAATCCACTCCTCTTGCACACTTGTAGAAGGCTCTAAGGCATTGCAGATTTCCAAAATATTTTTTCAAAATTAAACTAAGCATGTTCAAAATACTGTTTTTTATATCTTTGCAGTAACTTCAAATTTAGATATTGCAAAAGAATTAGCAGAGTGAGTATTTCAGGGGAATGTTGCTGAAAATTAACCTGAAGGCCATCTGGACTTGATGGTCAGTGAATTACCCTTGCCATCTTGGTTTAGAGAGAATCCCCTAATCATGCTTTCAGTTGGCTACATGCTATTGATATTTATTCCATCTAATTTCATTCTTAGGATTATAACCTCTCTTGAAGCAGAAGATAATTCGATTACTATAAAAGTGGTTCATCATATCTTCGTTTTAACAGTATATTAATTACAAGCCAAATTCCAATTGACAATAGTAGAGTTAAAGTTAATGAAAATTTCATTGTTGGCAGTAAACTTCAAGGGGTCCCATTCCAAAATTTACATACATTCCTCCATATTGCTATCAATGAATAATCTTTTATGTCCCAATATCAAAAATAGAGAATAATTTCTACATTTCAAACAAGGTGCCATCTTAAATTTTTTAAAATAAGATTTCTTTGAACCATCAAAATTAAGTTCATAACATGGTACGTTTGAAGCCACTAAGAGAAAACTTAATCATCTGGTGGCAACTGCACTTTAACAATAAGATAATCCGTTCTTAATGTGCTATAGCACCCACAAAATGACATGTAAAATATTTATTGAACCTACCAAAGTAATCATTCCACTAAATTTTTATACTGCAAGAAAAAATCAGACCAGTGTTTGGTGTTAAGAATTGCCTTAAGCAGCGTGTCTGGCGGTCCCATGGATCTGTCTCTTGCTTCGATGGTGTTTGAGTGGAACAGACCCGGGGACTCTCCCCCAACCTCTCCAGACTCGACCAGCCTCCAACTGCTTCTCCGGCTGCAACCTCCGGGACCAACTTTGGACCAGCCCCTGCCTCTGGTATCAGCTAACAGGTTTTTTTGTGGTTAGCTCCTCATTGTCGACCAGCCATGAGTTCCCAGATCCGCTGGAATTATACCACTGATGTGGTGGCCTCTGTAAACTGCCTGGTCAACCAGTATCTGCGGGCCTCCTACACCTGCCTCTCTCTGGGTTTCTATCTCGATCGTGACGATGGGGCCCTGAAGGGCGCCGATCACTTCTTCCACGAGTTGGCAAAGGAAAAGAGCCAGGGGGCCGAGCATCTCTTGAAGATGCAAAACCAGCGTGGCAGCCGTGCGTTTTTCCAGGACGTGCAGAAGCCACCCAAGATGAGTGGGGTCCGACCCTGGGTGACATGGAAGCCACCCTGGTCCTCGAGAAGAGCCTGAACCAGGCCCTTTTGGAACTGCATGCCCTGGGGTCTGTCAACACAGACCCTCATCTCTTTGACTTCCTGGAGAACCATTTCCTAAATGAGGGGGTGAAACTCATCAAGAAGTTGGGTGACCACCTGACCAACTTCCACAGGCCGGGCAGGGTAAGTATCTCTTCGAAAAGCTCACCCTCAAGCAGGACGACTAGGAACCTCCAGAGCCTAGAGGCCTTTAGGGGGCCCCTCAGCATTCCCCTGGCATCCAGGCTTCTGCCTGAGCCCCTCCCTCCAGTCAGGAGGGTCTCTTTAACCAGCTGCCCTGCCACTCTCTGACAAACCTTGAACCAAGTCTGAACAATAAAGCTTTTTGAAGAAAAAAAGACTTGCCTTAAGACAGTAAATCTATCATCAGAATAACTTTTTTCACTAATGGATTGTTGAAATTGCAATTTAAATGATCACCCTCTTTAAATCTATGTTGTGATTTTGTTGTTATTATTTATCTCTACATTAATATGTTGTAATTTTTGTATGAGGAGAGACACATACAAATTTAAAATCATTATAAAGGAATTAATTCTTCCTGGTAGAGATAGGGATGAGAATTCCTCCTCCCTCTCATCTCTCCCTGCATTTACTTTAGAAAATAAACTTTTTTGGCCTTTTAAAATGCATTTAGATTTAACATGCAAAAATTTGAATGAACCTCTTGCAAAGTTTACCATGCAAGAGGGTCTCTATTTCTTTGTAAAATAATAAAGGAAGATAGTGCCCCAACTTCTACTTTCCTGGAAGAGATTAACATAACTTCCAAGGGAAGCCATAGCCCCAAATCATAAATCTTCCTCTGAATATCTTAAGAATTTCTATGTAGTGAGTTGTATCCCCTTGACCACAAGAAAAGAGTGAGTTTTCTTTGCAATCTCTTTGCTGATTGCCTGTGATGCATCGTATTCTGGTTTGAGGTTTATGCAATTGAAATATTTCCTTTCTCTTCTTTCTTTGTGAAGAGGTTTTTCTAGGTTGGGAGAAGATTTTGTTTTATTTATGTAAAAATAAATTATTAGAGAAGATACCATTTTGTTAAGTTAACTTGAACACTTAGCAATTCATGATTTGGGGCAGCTTCCAAACCAAACATGGAAATGAGCCCCCACAAAATAATTAAGAGAGAAAGGTAAAATGGGGGACTTAAAACTAAGTTGAAGGGGAAAAACTTAAAAATATTTGATTTGTTACTGTAAAATTCTACTTTACTTTTTCCTTTGGAATTTGACTTTGGGGTTAGGTGTGACACCTAGTGGACATAAGGCTTCCCTGCATGGATTTTTAATACATGATCTGTTAGTCTCCATTTGTTGTACATACATCATTTATATTTCCATAAGAATGACAAAATGAGTAGTCGTTAAGCCTCACACTCCAGGAAGAAATAAAGTGAAAGAAAAATGTTTACCATAAACCATATATAACACTGGTGTATTTCATATTCCCTCATTTATTCCTTAACCTATTTCTGAATTATATAATGATTCTTCAATTATGTAGATGAAAAAAATGAGGCTTAAAAATATAAGCAATAAGATCATGGTCAGAACTGCTCAGTTTATTTTAAATTCCTCAGTGTTTTTCCTCTGTCTTAGTGAATGTGTCTCACTAAAAATAAGATGTAAATAAATGCTCACTGCATTGAATTAAAATTAAATACCTCTTCATTTTGTTATTTGACTGCATACACAGTTCTCATATAACCAGAATATCCCTTAGGCCATTTACAGACATATATTAATATTGAAATATGTAATGTCTGAAAAAGCTAAAATGTTAGCATTTGCATAAGTGTCTTCATGGTCTCTCAGCCCTATCAGCACCTATGATACAATTTTAGTTATTTATTTCCTGCATCTTGGAGGCACTGGTATTCTAATTAACCCTTATCCCTCATCTCGTGAATGACATAACCCATTCTCAAACTTGTGCATTTGTTTCCATTTCTACAGACATTTTTATTTGTCTGGCCACTTGACTCATCTCAACTGAATCAACACATTACTTCAACATAGCACTTTTCTGATTCAGTTATTCATGCTTGGTAGCTAAAGGGATGTCCAGGAAGACACATAGTGGCAGCAATACCTGTCTACTTTACCACGTTTTGATGTTTCACGTATGTGGACCATTCTCTCATCAAACATACTTCTTCTTTCCCTTGGATCCACGGAAAACTCTAGTACACAGGAAATGACTCCATGTACTCCCTAGGAAATTAGCTCTGTTTAGTTATTAATAATTCTATTTGATTTAATTTTATATAGTATTTTCCTGAGAGTACCTGCTTTGTGTTATATTTGTTGTGTCTGTGGTTGTGCAGCTGTGTGTTTGTGTTGTGTGCAGAGTGAATCTATGTGTATGATATTTGTGGACTTTATTCTCTTTAGGAGAGATCAGTGGAAAGACCATCCCATCAGAAGGAATATATGCTATAAAACAATGAAACTTTTATTATCATCCTTTTAAGAGGCCATGAAATTTTATTGACAGAAATTGTGATGAAAATCTATGAAACCCACAAGTAAAATCCACTAATCTAATATTAATGTCAAACTTGCAAGTTGATCTAAAATTTCTTTTCCAGGCTTATCACAATTACTGTTCACTGCAAAAAAATATCAAATTAACGTCTAGTGTAAGTAATGTAAGCATAAAGGCAAAATAATTAAGAAATATTTTGTATCATCAATACAACATTTTAAAAATTCTGCCAATTAATAAATGCTTTTTAGATATAAAAGTTTTAAAATCCACCAGACTTAATTGCATTAAAGAAATACTCTACCCAGATTATAAACACTCATGTTACACAGGCACATTAACACTGGCCCAAACATGTACAAAGTGCCCAAGGGAAGTAAGGATATTATATTGGAAAAATATTATATCACTTATACTACTACAGTAGCAGTCTCCAAATCTGGCCTCCCAGGATATTTTTTTCCTCTTTCAGCTATTCTTCAGACTGCAGCCACTATGTGTTTTTGAACACACAATATGGATTTATTTATTCCATAAATCCTTCAGTGGTCCCCAAAAATTTCTTGATGAGATCCTTAGCATGACATACATGGTCCTTTGAAGTCTGGCTCCCATTTAGGTCTCTATATTTATTTTCATTGCATCTTTCTTTCCCCTGCCCCATGCTCCAATCATGTAAATTACAGCTTACTAAATATCCCATGACCCTGTAACTAGGGCCTATTGAATTGTCTTCTCCTGCAGACTTCCCTTTTTGACTTCTTCAACCTTGATTCTTCCCTTTACCAATTTCTACTTGCCCTCAGGACTATGATTCATTTCTTCTGCTCCAGGACAGAAAAGTTGTACTAAATACCTCCTCATCCTAGCCCAGCCTCTGTGACTTATTATTTCTAAGTGATCTCATTTGCTCCTTATACAACATTATTGTTGAAAATATTACACTGTATTAAAATCACCTGTTTGTCTGTTTCCTTAAACTAAAGGATAATGTTTATAGGGAATGGATTTTATTTAATTCATAATATCCCTTCTACAACTATTACAATGCCTTGAACATTGTAATCAATCAAGTTGTATTTGTTGAAAGCATGTACATCTCCTGCTACAGAGAAATTTAAAATATATTAATTGAAACATCTGTGGCTTACTTTAGTGTCAGGGTTTATCTTTTTTGTTGTTGTTTAAAAGTCAACTCTATTTTCATTTTTAAATTGATTCTGGAAATAACCAAACACACACAAGTTCAATAACAATAGATGAGAAAACAAAAGTAAAGTATTAATAAATCAGTTGCTGTGGAACATAGTCATTTACCATCTTTGAACACTTGTGGCCTTATGTAAGGAAAGGGGATGAAATGAAGGGTTCTCAAAGTATATCAAAACTATGATCTTGCTTTTTATTTGTAATTCTGTTACTGTCTCTGGGTGTGTCTTCATTTAATTTATGATACGACTCTGCCACCTATTTGGCCATTCTATTTCTACCACCTTTAAGAGAACCTTTTGAAGAGGGATTTTGTACTCCTGGAATATATTTTTTGAATTTTACCAAGTGACATGTTATTTAGCTGAGAATAAGACCTTAAATAAGTGTGATCCATTTAAGCAATGCTGGGGGAAACTAAAGCCAACACATCTTTACCATTTCAAAGTAGGATCAACAACAACAACAAAACATTGCATGGAGCAAAAAAAATACTGGACTGGGATTTAAAAGATCTGGGCTTCCTTTGATATAAGTAGATATCTTTCTTTGGACAAATCACTAAAACATTTGATTTTGGCTTACTCATTTGTCATTAAAAAATCCATTGGAAAGATGAGCTATGACAAAATGCAAGAACATTCTGAAGAAATTACACACAGGATTGGGTGTTCTGTATGTAAGACTGATGATTCACAACTGGAACTTTCTAAATAAGCATATGGGGGTGGGGAAGGACTAGAGGGTTATCAGCTGAGAACAGCTGAAATTACCTGATGGTCACCTTTCCCTCTATCATTTGCTCAAAGTCATTTTTCATTCCATCCCAGGGCAAGCTGTATTGGCACTCCAAGAAGAAGTTTGTTGAGAAATAAAGACTTGATGAATTTGTAACCAATCAGCAACTATTTTAGTTCCATAATTACATGTAACTGTCTTTGTGGTTTTTGAATTATATTCATTTGCAATGTATTGAACAGAGTAACTGCTCCCAAACTAGCAATGATATTCAAAAAAACAACTTAAAGTCTTGTAAATTTCCCATAGCAACTGAACCACTCTCACTGTCTGGGCCAGTTTCTTTCTATTGTACCCAGGAAAATGTAGTGCATTAGTCAATAAACCAAATTCAAACCATTGCAGAGAAACCTTAACAATGTTTCTTTCCTTTGGAGAACCAGGTTCATAATTTCCTATATTGTAATACACCACACAACCTGGCAAGCTGGAGAAAGCTGTAAGATTCTCATGTATACGAAAGTATAAATTTACTCACATGTAGTTGGTTCTCTTCCCTTCCTCTCTGTGATTTAAGACAATTTTGCAGCTATATCATCAAGTTAAACATATGGGACCATTCAACTATAGCAGCTAATGTACTCCAGAGAACTCATAATTGACAACAGCTATAAACAGCATAGCAATGCACCACACACTACATGTTTTTTTTTCTTCTAATTGACAAGTTCAGTTTTAACATTTTATCTCTGCTTAGGGTAAAGCGTCAGGAACCTGCATTTACTTCATTTGTGAATTTTTTGAAAATTTTATTTAATACATTCAGAAATATTCTGAGAATTAAGTAATATTAAAGACTTGTAACTGACATGTACATAGCACACAGTTTTGCAAAATATAAAGGAAAATATAAAATGCCAACAATTTGTGATTTACATATTTTTAAAATGGTGATAAATAATGTAGAATTTTTGCAGATGTTTAATGTTCACCTTGGTGAGTTGTGGAAATCATGTAGGCCTGTGTAACAGATTTACCCTCTTACCACTTGTGCTCTATTTGCCTCACATTCTGGTTAGCACTTGGGGTCATTACATTTAAAAATGTAAGCCTTTTCTATCAGAAGGGCATTGGCATCTCAGGGTTTTAATTTGAATTTTCTTTATGACAAATAATTATGATTTTTTATGTGATTAATGATCATTCATATATTTCTGTCTGCAAAACTCTTTTCTGATTTTTTAAACTGAATTCTTTGTCTCATTATTGAGTTATAATGTTATTTTGATATTCTAGATAAAAATATTTGTTCAGATATATGTTTTGAGAATATTTCCCCTAGTCTATTGCTTACTATTTAAATCAATTCAATTGAGTTATAATGTACATATAGTAAAGAAAACTGATTTAAAATGTACAATTTGATGATCTTTGACAGTTTTGAAATCCATTAATTCATTTCCACAGTCAAGATACAGAACATTTATATTTGTCCCAAAAGTTTCTTCAGGCCCCATTTCAAGATAACCCCATCTCCATCCTTAGCCTCAGGGAAATTCAGTTCTGCTTTCTATTCCTAAACAAAAATTGGACAAATAAAATTTTTTCAATGATTTTTTTATTGTTGACATAGAATCATCCAAATTGTACAATCAGTCTGTGACAGTATCATGTAGCTGTGCCTTCATCATTACAATTTACTTTTGAGCAATTTCATTATTCCAAAAACAATAAAAATAAGAATAAAAATAAAAGATTAAAAGGACACCCAAAACATCCCATGTCCCATCCCCCCATTGTTTATTTATTTTTTGTCTTTTTTTTTCTTAACTCATTTGTCCATATACTGGATAAAGGGAGTGTCCGTCAAAAGGTTTTTACACTCACACATTTACACCTAAAAGCTCTATAGATATTCAATTATCTTCAAGAATCAAGGCTATTGGATTATAACAGTTGCAGGTATTTCCTGTAGCTAATCCAATATATTAAAAGCACAATCATAGAGTTGTCATGAAGTTTACTAAGTTTTATAGTAATCTTTTTTTTCTCTTCATGGACTCATTTGGCCGTCTGGTGAAGACTATGAACAAATTACTAGAAAAATATTTTTAAATGAATAATTAAAATATATAGAATTAAAAATCAAATTATACTGATATAAAATCACTAAAATATCAAAAATAGAAATTTACATTAGAGTAATCATTGTGCTTCACCAATCATGCATTAGAGAACAATATCAGCATCCTTGTCTATAGGCTACTGAATTTTGGAAATGGGGATGAGCTTAAAATGTTTTGAGGTAGTTTTTCATATATAAACATTATTATAATGTCTGTGAGCCTATGATCCAAAGTAGTGATAATAAAAATACGATTTATTGCCTCACTTCCTAATTGAAGGACACACTAATTTCAGCAATAATTGAGTGAACATAAAGTATTTTTTCCACCTTCATCACACACTGCCTGTTCATTGATTTTTCTTTCTTTCTTCAGGTGATAATAGCATTCATTTCCAGAATTTCCATTTAGATCTTTTCCCAATAATGAAGGGCTTTGTCTGTATTGTCTTGCCCCATAACATCCCATCTCCATAAACCTATTGCACATTTAAAGTCCTTGTGTTAAGTAATTTCCATATTTCTTTTTATCTGTGGTTCCTTGGGTGTGATACTCCTGACTCTGTTGAGTGTATCTCCTGCTCAGGAGTTCTCTGTTGTGCTATGTGAGGTCAGCCTCAATGGCATTTAACTTCCCCAAAGACATATATATCAGATTGATGCCAAATCATATTTTCTCTTGCAGAAGAGAACCTCAGCTTTAGAAGCCTGAGATTAAATGGTGGAACCACAAATTGGAAGGAAGCTCATTTCCTATAAAACTCACTGTATGGAGCGTAACTGCCCAATGATCAGAAATGCATTTTCAGCATTGTACCAGTAAGAAATAAACTTGTGTCTAGTCACAGATATTTTTTATGTGAATTTGTTAAGGCATGATGAATTAAGTTACTGTAATTCATGACTATATTATCCTTTTCATAAAACTTTATTTGTTTGTCTGATTTAATAACAAATATACACATCTGAGATCACAGTTTCCATATTTGAAGAGCAATGCAAATTTTTGTTAAGAAAATCAAAGACGTGAATGAGAAATGAAGTAAACTATATATTGCTAATTTAAAAAGGAAAATATACAATATAATGTATTAAGATATACCTAGATCATAAATATATCTCCATAAGGAAATAAAAGTAATGATAGTACTATCTCTGGATTTTTGACTTAACAGCTAATTTTTTCCTTTGACCATTCTGTATTCAATTTGGTTCAAAATTTTCTTAATAGGAAAGAAGTAAAGTTGACGGGTTTTCCTTCCACGTCCTTTAGAAAAAAATGATACACAGCTAAGATAGCATCTGGAGCATAATTTCATTCAATTTATTGAATTGTGGCCTCCAAGGGAATTCTCTGATAATATTCTTTATGGTACACATCTCCAAGGCTTTAGTAGAAAATTGTTATAATGGATTAGTTCCACTATCCAGCTCTTGAGTCTGCCTTTCTTGGCTATATCTGGGCCTTCTCAACATGTTGGAAAAATGCCGTTTATACAAACAATTCAATGAAGTATATGGCTCACTGCTATTATTTTCAGGTGTTTCTATTAGTGGAATATTATGCAGGAGCATTTCTAGAGTTCTCTAATCTTAACAAAGGAATCTTCAGTAAATGAGTCAGTCAAGTGTTTCTACATTTAGGTAGTTCATTCAATTATTGTTATATTTTATTTTTACTTTAGAATGAAAATACTGAGTTTCAATAATTTTTCCGGGAGACAAACACATGTATTGGCTAAATTATGAAAAAAAACACTTAATTGTCAAAGACAGGGATGTATTATGTATTAATTCCTCCTTTCCATCAACTGACATTCATCCTAGTAGAACAATGTTAGCGAATGGGAAGACATAGGGGATGTGTCAGAAAAAGGTGATGAATGGGTTCAGATTAAGTTTAGCAAATTGTTGATGAAGGATACCCAAGCATCACTGGGCTTCAGTGAGTGACTAACATGATGGATATAAAAGGCATAATGAGATTAACTCTTCCCAAAGTTATTGGGACAAGGCTGAAGTACAGCGTATAGAATGGATTTGATGGATTTCTGGGTTCAGAAAGAGTTTTTGAACTTTCATTTTGTTTTTATCCTGAAATCTAGAGGGAGGTGTTCCCTGAAAACTCAGGCACTCGATCTCTTATCTATCATGGCTTTCAGGAACTCCTCAGACTCCCGAGGATCACTCAGGAGTGATAGGGACCAACTCCACCTGTGTACACATTTGACCCCCTTATAGAGAAAAGTTTAAGACCATGGACAACATTGGATGCACAAAATGATCCCATTCAAGTAGACATGTTAACGTCCTCAGCGACCATGTCTGAGGTTCTTGCCCTGGTGGAACCAGGATTATTATGGTTTCCTGTTTGAGATAGGTCTTTAGCCTGACACTTGTCTTTGGAAAAACTGAAAACTTGGCTCAGAATGGCAGTATGTACTTTTGCTGTGGCCGGGAATTCATACATAGTGTCTTACACCCTTAGAATCCATTACTGTTTGTCACTTACCTATCTTAATTTACCACATTAGAAAAATAAAAGGGCTTTGGGATTAACTATTACTTCAACTATTTTTATAGTTGAAGTAATCAACTATAATTTTTTTTGCCATCACAGCTCAAAATTTGAAGTGAACACCAGTTGATGAATGATGTATTATGAAATGAAGAATAACATATTATTTGCTTCAAAGTTAGTTTAACATGAGTGAAAATGTTCAGTATTCTTTGATAACCTGACTGTACAATATGTTGAGAGTATAGGGTTACTAGCCATAAAGATTGAACTGAGAAGGAAAATAGAACAATGAAGCACACTGCAATGGGATCATTTTGATAGGTTTTTAACCTTTTAAAATTTATTTAAGGATTCTAATTAATTTTCTTTTCTGTTTGCTTAAGAGGTGAGGTAGGGAAGAAACTGTAGATAGTCATGTTTTGTATTTCTTCCAAGGGAAGTACCTTTTAATAAACTCAGTTTCATGCAAGAGTCAGATTAGGAAGCCACCTCAGGAAGCCACCTCCCTCTAGTGATACTGAGTCTGATTATTTGAAATATAGTTGAGTCTACTCATGGTGTCCCTCTTCATTAATCCACTTACACAAGTCTTATTCAATGTAGACTTGTGCCATTAATAAATTCTAACTTTTGAAATAATGTAACAGTGTCAATCAAGTGTTCACCTCAACATTCTTTGTGGAGACCTACTATGCCCTTCACATTTCTTCATTTTATTTTGGTTCATTCAAGTTTTGTTGATCTGGATCAACATTCTTATTTTGTCCACAGGAACCAAGGAAATGAGAGTGCTGGAGCCACATTCATCCTCTTGAGGTTCTGGGAATGCCCAGACCTACAGGTGCCCCTCTTCTTGGCATTCCTGACCATCTACACCATCACTGTGGTGGGAAGCCTGGGCATGATTGTCGTCATCAGGATCAGTCCTTGACACCAGACCCTCATGTCCTTTTTCTTGAGCTACTTGTCCTTTGTTGACTTTTATTACTCCACAGTGGTTACACCCAAACTCTTAGAAAACTTGGTTGTGGAAGACAGAACCATCTCCTTCACAGGGTGCATCATGCAGTTCTTCTTTGCATGCATTTGTGTAGTAACAAGAACATTCGTGTTGGCAGTGATGGCCTATGACCATTTTGTAGCAGTTTGCAGCCCTCTGCTCTACACTGTGGCAACGTCCCAGAAGCTGTGTTGATTCTTGTTCACTTCCTCATACTCTTGGGGTGCAGTGTGTTCCCTCATACTTACCTGCTGTCTATTGGAATTATCATTCGGGGAAATAATATTATGAATAAGTTTGTCTGTGAGCATGCTACAATTGTGACTGTGTCCTGCTCTAACCCTTACATGAGCCAGATGATCATTTTAGTGACTGCCACATTCAATGAAATCAGCAAACTGATGATCATTTTTACTTCTTGTGCTTTCACTTTTATCACTATCATGGAGATGACTTCAACTGGGGGACACCACAAAGCATTCTGCATGTGTCTCACACCTAACTGCCATTACCATCTTCCATGGAACCATCCTTTTTCTCTACTGTGTTCCTAATTCTAAAAAGTCATGGCTGACTGTCAGGGTGGCCTCTGTCTCTTACACAGTGGTCATACCCATGTTGTACACTCTGATCTACAGCTCAGGAACAAAGATGTGAAGGCAGCCATCCAGAAATTAATCCATACCAAATTATTCTGCTACAAAATGTAAAGTTTGTTTAAGATTTACAAATTCATTTTCAAGAGTAATGTGGGGAATCACCAAAGACTTCTAGCAGTTTGAAATAATCCAAGTCCAATTTCAAATAACAAAGCAGTGAATGTATCTAATGTAGCTCCTAGCTGACTGATCTCTCAACATCTGTTTAAATTTGTGTAAATTATCTATAAAATCATAAGTAACAATTAAAGCTCAGGGCATTTAAATTGTCTCTAGACTCAGAATTTTGCATGTAAAAATTTCTGAGTTAGCATGTGTATTAGTTAGGGTTCTCTAGAGAAACAGAATCAAGAGGGAACATTCACAAATATAAAATTTATAAAAGTGTCTCACGTGACCATGGGAATGTAGAGTCCAAAATCCGTAGGACAGACTGTGAAGCTGATGATTCTGATGAAGGGTCTGGATGAACTCCACAGGAGAGGCTTGCCAGCTGAAGCAGGAAGAAACCTGTCTCTCCTGAATCCTCCTTTAAAGTCTTCCAGTGATTAGATTAAGCATCACTCATTGCAGAAGACACTCCCCTTGGTTGATCATAAATGGAATCAGCTGTGGATGCAGCTGATGTGATCATGATTTAATTCTATGAAATGTCATCATCACAACAGACAGGCCAGCACTTGCTCAACCAGACAAATAGGTACCACCATTTGGCCAAGTTGACATGTGAAGCTGACCATGACAGCATGTATAACCATGCAGTTGCCAGGAAATCTTCCATGCTTTAGAATTCTTCAGAGTAGGTTCATAGTGATATTCTGACCCTTACCATGAAAGAAGATATATCACATTGAAATATAATAAACTAAAAGCTAATAAATACTTAGATATTCAATAATAAACTATAAAGCACAGATATTATTTTGTTAAATTTTATTTGTTACTATAAACTGTATTTGGTACCTATATATTAAAACAACAAAAATAAAAATTAAAAACTGAACACTTCAGAAATCACTGTCTATAATTTGAAATTGTTATTCATGACAATCTTGAGTTGTATAATTTTGCTATTGACACATAACTAAAATAAACATAAAATTGCAGTGATTTGAAACATTATGATTCTATTATTTTTAACTGATGGATTAACTGAGCAGCTCTGCTGTTATAAGATCTGGGACACCTGATCTTTTCTGATCCCCACTGGTGAACTCACCTCTGGTCTATAGATCTGCTTGTTGACTGGGCAGCAATTACATATGAATCTGAGGATGTCTTTTCCACTTTTGAGAAAATGACTGCTTGAACTTCAATACAGATTGTTTCAAATCTTTAGATCTCTTTGGGTAGTTTTGACATCTTAAGAATATCATGTCTTCCAACCTAGGAGCATAGATTGCCTTTCCATTTGTTAGGTCTTCATTCATTTCTTCCAGCCGTGTTTTGCTGTTTTCAGTTTACAGATCTGTCACCTTCCAGGTTAAATTTATTACTAGATATTTTATTCTTCCTAGAAGATAATGTGAATAGAGTTATTTTCCTGATTTCAGTTTTGGATGGTTCATTGCTGGTATATGCAAACACAAGTGATTTTTCCGTGCTAATTTTGTGCTCTGAAATTTTGATGAATTCTTTTCTTAGCTCTAGTAGCTTTCTGGTGGATTCTTTCAGATTGTCTCTCTTCATATATAAAATTGTGACATCTGACAATAGAGACAGTTTTACTTCTTCAGTTCCAATTCGTGCTGAAAAGCAAATTCAAGATATATGTAACTATTTCTGAACAATGATGTTTTTAATTTTAAGTTTCTTTTTGGTGTCATAATATACAGCGAGCAAATAAAATTTATGTAAATAGATAAAATTTAACCAAACCATAGTCACCTAATTATCCTGTCTACAACATCCAGTACAATGCAGATTAGCAGTGGTAAAAACAATGCATCCTTGTCTTGTTCCTGATCTTAGAGGGAAAGCTTTCAGTCTTTCACCACGATATCAGCTGTGAGGTTTTCATAAATGGCCCTTTTCACATTGAGGAAGTTTCCTCTTATTCATAGTTTTCTGAAGTTCTTTGTCAAGAGAGGGGGCTGAATTGTGTCAAATGCTTTTTCTTTTTCTACATCCATTGAAATGCCCATGTGTTTTTTTCTTTTTCCTCCCTTCTTGTTATTAATGTGGTATGTTACAATGATTGATTTTTATTATGTTGACCTATCTTTGTATCCTTGGGATAAATCTCACTTGATAATAGGCATATAATACTTTTAAATGCTCCATTTTCTAGCATTTTTTAGTATTTTTGCATCATTTTCATAGGGATATTGGTATGAATTTTTCTTTTCTTAAAATGTCTTTATCTGGCTGTTATATCAGGGTATTGCTGACCTAAAAGAATGAGTTAGGAAGTGTTCCCTCCTCTTAAAGTTTGTGGAGAATTTGAAACATATTGGCATTAATTCTATTTTGAATGCTTGGTAGAATTCACCAATGAAGCAATTTGTCCCAGATTTTTCTTGGTTTGGGGGTTTATGGTTACTGATTCATTATTTTTACTTGTTAATGGTCTGTTAAGATTTTCTCTGTTTTTTTTTTATTTTTTGTGACACAAATTTGAGTCAAAAATTTAGAGGATTTGTGTGCTTCAAAGAATTTTCCATTTTATATAGATAATCAAATTAACTGGCATTGAGCTATTTTTAATATTGTTCATAATACTTTCTTGTAATTCTTTTTATTTCTGTTAGGTCAAAAACATGACCTACTTTTATTTCTAATTTTAATTATTTTTGTCTTCTCTATCTTTTTTTGTTGTCAGTCCAGCTAAATGTTCGTCAATTTTATTAACCTTTACAAAGAACCATTTTTTTTGGTTTCATTGATTCTCTCTATTGTTTTCCAATTCTTTACTTCATTTATCTCTAACTTAATTTAAATTATTTCTTTCTTCCTGTTAACTTTGGGTTATTGATGAATATTTTTATCCACCTTTTCATTTTCAACATATTTTTTCTAAAGGATCTAAGGACTGTCTTGTAGACAGCAATATAGTTAGATCATGACTGTTTTCTTAATCCATTCTGACAAACTCTGCTCTGTTATCAGTAGTGATTTTAATGAATTTGCATTTAAAAAATTAGTCATAAGGCAAGACTTCTAATGTTTTGTTGTTCATTTTTTGTATGTCATATGTCTTTATTGTCCCTCATTTCATATACTCCATTTTTTAAATGGAGTAATACATTTATATTTAGTTGAACTTTTTTAGTGAACCATCTTGAATCCTTTCTCAATTCTTTTGGGTATATTTTTAGATAATTTATTTGTGGTCTTATATTTAGTATC